>JAFLJL010014613.1:60182-65566 GCA_018398815.1 Conus ventricosus | reverse complement strand
TCTTTTCTCTTCTTCTTTCCTTCTATTTTCTTCTTCTCTTCTTTTTTTTTCAATCGTGAGTGCAGACTGAAATTAAAGAGTTGTGTTGAGGATTTCATCTTTGAGCTGTTGGTTATAGTCCTGTTAAGTTCTCTAGGTGTGGTACTAATTGTCCACGCCGTTCCTCTAATTGCCCCTATCCTCCCACGCACCCGTTCCCATTCTTCCCTTCCAACCTCCCCTCCCCCCTCCAAGCACCTCACATGCACACGTATACACATATGCATACACTCACGTACCATACACACACACGCGCGCGCACGCACACGAATTCACTCTCTCTCTCTCTCTCTCTCTCTCTCACACACACATATATACACACACGCCAGCGCGCGCACGCACGCACCCATGCTCGCACGCTTGCACGCACTCACGTTTGCACGCACACCCTCTCTCTGTCTCTCTCTCACACACACACACACACAAACTCATTCAGACAAACTCATTCACAGACACACAGACAAACACACATTCATATACACACACACACACACACTCTCTCTCTCTCTCTCTCTCTCTCTCTCTCTCTCTCTCTCTCTCTCTCTCTCTCTCTCTCACACGCACACACACACACACACACACACACACACACACACACACACACACACACATTCTCTGTCTCTCTCTCCTCTCTCTCTCTCTCTCTCTCACACACACACACACACACACCACACACACACACACACACACACACCACACACACACACACACACACACACACCTCATCCCTAATATCCACTTCCCACAGACAACCTTACTCACACCTATCTAATCTCATCTTGCACACATCTGTGTGCGGTTAGTCGCGAGGAGGTCCCTCACCAGACGACACTCTGCACTACCATCACGTCACATCTATGGTGGAGGTGAAGTGTATGACAGCATTCTGACCAGAGCCTGTAGTCTGGATATTCAGACAGATTCTGAAGGTATGTTTGACCTAGACCAAAGCAGTGGACATTCAAGTCTGAGAGTCTCCTACTCGAGTCCCAAAGGGGTAATATAATTATATATATATGATTCAGTGGGGTATGAGTAATGTAGTGAGTGTGTGTGCATGCAAGATTTGTCTTGTATGCTGTTTATGTGTGTGTGTGTGTGTGTGTGTGTGTGTGTGTGTGTGTGTGTGTGTGTGTGTGTGTGTGTGTGTGTGTGTGTGTGTGTGTGTGTGTGTGTGTGTGTGTGTGTGTGCGCGTGTGCGTGTGCGCGCGCGGTGCATACTTGACTGTGTATGTGGAAGGAAGAATAGAAATGTAAAAATATGAAAAGTGTGAATGGATGGGAGCGCCAATGGTGTGATAGCTTATTGGCATTCGAATGTGCAGATTCCTGATGAAGGCTGAAAAGCCGAAAATTTGAAAATAAAATAAAGTGGAAGAAAACAGGCACGCGCATGTGGACTTCTTTACTTTATATATATATATATATATATATATATATATATATATATATATATATATATATATTATATATATATATATATATATATATATATATTATATAAAGAAAAAACACAGCGCCCTCAGCAAAGCGGAATCTGCGAGGAAGAGGAAGAGCAAAAAAGAAGAAGACACAAGAGCGTTTCTGCAGAGACCCCATCCAGTTTGCCAGAACACTGTTTGAGCAGCCAAAATCTGGGACCCTTAGTGTGGACAAAGGAGTTCTTGAGCAGCATCTGAGGAAAACATACTCTGACTCACAGAGCAAAGCACCACTCGACATTCAAGGTCTGGTGTGGCCAACCAACCCTGAGGAACAGTTCAATGGCAAGCCTCCAACGTTGGCGGAAATCAAGAAGGTGGTCGACAAAGCCAGAGCCAAATCATCACCAGGGCCAACAGGAATACCTTACCAGCTTTACAAGAAATGTCCAAAGGTGCTGGAGTGGCTCCACAGGCTGCTGCGATTGGCTTGGAGAAACCAGAAGATCAGCGGCCAGTGGATGACGGCAGATGGTGTGTACATCCCCAAGGAGCAAAACTCAAGTGACATCAGCCAGTTCAGGCCAATATCACTACTGAACGTCGAAGGGAAAATCTTCTTCTCTGTCATGGCAGCAAGGCTGACCAAGTACCTGATGGAAAACAAGTACTTGGATGTGTCAGTCCAGAAGGGTGGCATCCAGGCGTGGCTGGCTGTGTGGAACACGCCACAATGATCTGGGACGCAATCCAAAAAGAAAAAAACAGAAAAGAGAGACCTGGACGTAGTGTGGCTTGATCAGGCAAACGCATATGGATCTGTGCCCCATGAGATGATACAGTTGGCTCTTGAGATGTACCATGTGCCAAAGAACATCCGCGACATGCTCAAGAAGTACTTCAAGGGCTTCTCAATGCGGTTCTCTACCAAGGAGTACACAACTGATTGGATCAACTTGGAAGTGGGCGTTGCAATGGGCTGTGCAATTTCCCGATACTGTTCGTGCTGGCAATGGAACTCATCTTGAAAGCAGCAACAAACAACGCGAGACAAACAGACCTTGGCGATGGATACAAGATGCCTCCTCTCAAGGCCTTCATGGATGACACTACAGTGATTTCATCCAGAGAAGACGAGACACGTCATGTGCTGGAGAGGCTGGACGACATAGTTGCCTCATCCAGAATGAAGTTCAAGCCAAAGAAATCACGGAGTCTCTCACTGAGGAAAGGAAAAGTGGCCGAATCTGTGGTCTTCAGTGTTGCCAACCAGGCCATTCCAACAGTCACAGAAAGAACCAGTCAAGAGCCTTGGAAGATGGTATGATGATACGCTGAAAGACACACAAAGAGCAAAAAAAACCAAGCAGATGGCGGAAGAAGGGTTGGAGACCATTGACAGTGTGGGCTCCCTGGCAAATACAAGGTCTGGTGTCTGCAGTTCATGCTGGATACCAAAGCTCCTATGGCCTCTGATGATATACGACATCTGCACCAGCACAGTGGAGGCAATGGAAGCCAAAATCAACAGTTCACAAGGAAATGGCTTGGTGTCCCACCCTGTCTGACTGACATCGCGCTGTACTGTTGCCAAGCAAAGCTCAAACTACCCCTGAAATCCCTCCCGGAGGAATACAAAGCAGGGAAGATCAGACTTCAAAGCATGCTGGAGGGACTCAGGAGACAAGGTGGTAGAAGCAATCAAGCCCCAGCTGAAGACAGGCAGAAAATGGAAGTTCAAGAGGCGATGGATTCTGCAAAAGAAAGTCTCAAGATCAGAGGGAAAAAACAGGACACACACAGACAACAGACAAGGATGGGGGTGACCAAAACTGAATGGTGGTCAAAGGCCAAAGGAAAAGCCAAAAGAGACATGATGATTCAGGAGATGAGAAAAGAAGAAGACCAAAAAGACTCCAAAAGCAGTCCAGCAGAGCCAGCAAGGGCAATGGACAACGTGGGAGAATGCACTCCAAAGAAGTCTAATTGGAATGACTTTGGCACATGGCCCCTCTCAGGATCAGCTTCATTCTCGATCTGCATATGTCTTCTGCCTCAAATGCAAACCTGGTGAAGTGGGGGAAAACAGACGATCCTGCATGCCCCTCTGCCATGAAAACAAACAGTGGAGCATGTTCTAAGCTCATGTAAAGTAGCCCTGGCTCAAGGAAGGTACACATGGAGGCACAACCAAGTGCTCAAAGAGATTGTACAAGTAGTCTGGGCTAGTACCCAAAACCGCAAAAGGAAAATCAGGACTCCAAAGCACCCGCAACATTCTTCACGGCAGGAGGCAGCAAATCGTGGCCAAGAACAACAGTGCCACTCGAACATGCAGGCAGGAGTCTGCTGGGTGGGGCAGATGACTGGGAGTGCACTGCAGACTCCCAGAATGGAAGAGTCACCCAGAGATCATCAGCAAGGTGGTATGAGACCAGACATAGTAGTCCACTCTAAGTCAACAAGCAGCTGATCATGATCGAGCTCACGGTGCCATATGAGAACAGAATGGAGGCAGCTCAAATCTACAAGATGAAAAGTATGCTGATCTGGCAAACAGCCTGAGGAGAGAAAGCTATCAGGTCAAAGTCCTCACTGCAGAAATTGGAGCTAGGGGATTTGTAGGAACGTCTGCATACAGCCTCATGAAACAGCTCTCAGTTGCAGGGAAGGAAAAAAACCAGAGCCCTGAAAGCAATGGCAGAAGCGGCAGAGAGGTGTTCAAGCTGGATCTGGTCAAGGAGGAACAAAAGTGAACTTCATAAGGCTTAATTTCCCTACAATATCAGGTGTCCCTGTAGCTCAGTGGTTAAAGTGCGAGTCATTAAGTAGAAAATGCGCATGTCCAGAGGGTCATGGGTTCGAATCCCAGCCATGGCTCGTCCCAAGATGGGGGAAAAAAAAAGGGGGGGGGGCAGCAGAGGGACATCCGGAGTCATGAACCGGGTGTGGCCCACCCCCCTAGAGTGTCAGGAGATAAGGGCCGAAAACACTTGCTTGAAGGGGGCTTCTCTTCGAGGACTCTCTGCTGCCACGCTTTCCACGAGTTTCTTTCTACATATATATACTGAACAACATTAAAAACGCACCGCTTGCCAAAAGACCCAGACAACGTTGGTAGTACAGAATTATTTAATGAAAGTAAGCATATTTGATTACGCATCCATTTTTCAATTAAACAAAATGTCTGTTCTTGACAAGAATGGCCGAATTCATCTGAAATTAGCTGGTGACTTCACTAGGGTCCCTGTCAAAAAGTACACCACGATGAGCATGTCCGTCCGCGAGCTCTAATACCGAGTGTGTCCGCCATTTGCCCCGATGCACGCTTGGCAGCGCCTCCTCATGGAGTAGACAAGGTTGTGCAAGAACGCCTGTGGCAGTCCAGCCCACTCCTCGGTCAGTGCGCGCCTCAAATGATCGAGAGTCTGTGGACGTCTTCCACGGGCCACAAGACGCCCCAGCTCATCCCAGACGTGTTCAATGGGAGCCATGTCAGGGGACAGAGATGCCAGGGCAACACGGCAATGTTGTTCGCCTGGAGAAACGCAGCGGTGGCTCTTGCGGTGTGGGGTCGTGCATTATCATGCTGGAAGAACTGCAGCTCCGG
Source organism: Conus ventricosus (assembly GCA_018398815.1). NCBI lineage: Eukaryota > Metazoa > Mollusca > Gastropoda > Neogastropoda > Conidae > Conus > Conus ventricosus. The sequence continues at coordinate 60,496 of JAFLJL010014613.1, read as the reverse complement.
GTGCTGGCCAAACAGTGGGACGACGTGGTTTTGCAGCACCTACTGGTACGTGTTGGCATTCACATGGTTGTCAAAAAAGTACAGAGGTGTCCGGTAGTCATGACTGAATGCCCCCCAAACCATAAGACTGCCCCCTCCCTATCTATCGGCTTCAAACACGCAGCAGTTGGCGTAGCGTTCCCCGACACGCCTCCAGACTCTCATTCTCCCGTCAGCATGAGATAACGCAAAGCGACTTTCGTCAGAGAACAGCACAGCTCTCCACTGACGTCGTGTCCATGGCAGATGCTGGTTGGCCCACTGCAGGCGTTGCT
>JAFLJL010014613.1:37500-42500 GCA_018398815.1 Conus ventricosus | reverse complement strand
TTCAGGGGCGTCAGATAATCGTTATCACACCTCTGTTAAGAGGGGGGAAAGGGATGTTGAGGAACAGTGCTATTGCAAGGTCCCGGGCCCTGTCCTACGTTTGGGTGTAGACGAAATTGACCAAATTAGCCCAATAGTAGGTCATTTTTCAGCCAGTGATTTAGCAGCTGACATTGACAAACCTTTTCACGAAAGGACCTACCTCCCCTTTCCCCTGACGGAAGACAGTCAATGCCCAGAACATCTGAAGAGGAGTCCATTGAACTAGATCACCACACAAATTTTAAAAAACCGGCAAACCTACGACCAGACATAGACCAGCTCAGTGTCAAACGAGCCCATCGACGAAGGTCGTCAAACAGATTCATTCGCCACCCTGTCAAAGGGACCACATCCCCAAAGATCACCAGGACACTGCAAACCCTACAAGAGAAGTTTGGGCTACAACACACACCGTTTGTCGGATGCAGAAAATATTGTCCAAAGCCATATTCTGGATTTTAAAAAAACAGATAAAAAATGAACTCAAAAGCTTTGCCAAAGAGAAATTAAAGCCCTTTAAGATCTAGGCAAATCACTATCTACTAAAGTTAAAATTAGAAAATGAAAATCACAAATTGAAATCAGATGTTGGCAAGCATAAAAGAATTATTACAGATCTCAAGAAGCGGCTTGCCACCAAATCTCATGAGTACCCCCCATTGAAACCTGCCTGTGAACCTGCCATGTCCACTGGGCCCCTGTTTTTTTTTCCACTGCTTAAGAGGACCAGCCTGCATCAAGCGACGACAACATCACAGATGCACAGATCACCTGACCTGCTAAGACCCACCAGCCCTCCACCCCTACCCAACCACCCAGCGGTCAACTCAGTCCCACCCCCGTCCAAGTAAAAACACTCTCTGCACCCCGCCTCTCTTTTCCCCCCATTCCCACCCCCCCTTCCTCTGACATAGCGACACCAGTCTCCATGCCAGTCCCGCCCCCTCAAGGGTTTGACATCGACAGTGCTCCTGTCTACTCCATCCCAGTTAGAAATCGTTTTGATCCATCACCATCATCACCTGATCATCAGTCCATTCCTGTCCAGTCTCCAAAAGACAAAAAAGCTACTCCCAGCCCACCCCATTGCCTCCAACAAACATCATGAAGAACAGACGGACTGTTTTATTATAGGAGATTCCACATACATAACATGGATGCACACAAAAGAACACAGGTAGCTTCAAATCAGTTCAGAAAATCGTGGTCCGGTCTCAGTCTCTGACATAAAACACTGGCTTGAATCCCGTCCACCCAATCCCCATATGGTTAGAGTTATTTTGCATGTAGGAATCAACGACTGTAAAGGGGGAGAGTTTCAACACACCAATGGAGGGGTCTCCTTTACTCATGCAAACGACCTTCCCCCGAGCAACAGTCGTGGGCCCGTCCATCATCCCCGCATGTGGTAGACATTTAATGAATCCAGCCATTGTTCCCAAACCAACCTAAGCTTCAAAAAGTATCAGGAACTGTCTGCAGTATTTGTAGACAACAAAGATTCCTTTCTTGCTAGGATGGTGCCCCCAGGAAAGACATGTACAAATCTCCCCTAGCCATCAGCCCAAAGGTTTGCTAAACTAGCATGGAACATCAAATACTGTGTTAGTGCCCCGTCTACGCACGACTCCGCCCTGCTGCAAGCCACATATGTCAATACAACAAACACGCCAACACACCATCACCCCATATCCCGGCCAGCGCTGCTCAACCATCCACGCACACTTCAGCGGTGCCGCCCAAGCAGTACAACACAGGCCACGCCCCCCTGTTGAGAAAACCCCCGCTTCTCAGATTCCGATGGCCGGTGTCGTATATAATACTGTCGCCGTGGAATTGTATCGCAGCGATAGCAATTTCACGTGAAATATTGTTGCGCGACAATAATTGCTGGAAAAAATGTCCGCGCGACAAACTTTCACGAAAAATGTCCCATAGAATATTTGGGAGCTGTCCATAAAATGCAGTAATTTCCCGGGAAATACGTCGCTGCGACACGATTTTATGAGCGACAGTATTATTACGACACCCGCCCTGTCAGTACTTCAGTGACTAACGCCAACGCGCAGAGCACCGGTCCCCAACCACTGCCCACTTACGGCACCGCTGTTCCCGCCACGGTGGGCCTCCCTCCCCCACTAATCCTCTACAGGGCCCTTGCTGAAAACAGTGCGACTGCTACAGGGAGCCTGTGGCCTTTTTTCAGTGTGAAGACTGTCCTTTAAGAGTCACCCTTCCACACCCCCAGCGCCCCCCCCCCCCCCCCCAAAAAAAAAAAAAAAAAAAAAAAAAAACCACTAAAAACTTGAGGAACTAGACGTGTGTTAACGTACAAGTCCTTGATATAAGTGTGTGTGTGGTGTGCGGTTTTGTGTGGGGCGCGCGCGTGTGCGTGTGTGTGTGTGTGTGTTGTGTGTGTGGTGTGTGTGTGTGTGTGGTTTTGTGTGTGTGTGTGTGTGTGTAACTTTCATCCTTCCCTTTCCAGACGAGAATTAAACCTCGGATACTACTTGTGCGTGTCATTATGTTCTTAGGGAAAAAAACTATCTTTTCACATCGGCATCTATTGTTGACAGTGAACACCGTAGGCTGTGCTGAAACATTTTGTGTTTTACTCATTTACTATCAAGACCACTCGTGTTACTAAAGACATTTCGCCCCAGTTTCAGAAATGACTGAACTGTGTGGCCATGAATTCATATGTGCCTTCACTGAATGTCAGACTACATTTGTGTTTCTAAAAAAAAAAAAAAAAAAAAAAAAAAAAACTTTCTTTACCTGCGTTCGGTGGATGTGACTGATGGAGAGCGCTCCATAAGTGCAACGCATTTGGTGCCAAACAGACTTGGACCTATAGACAATTTTAATCTGATTATCAGCATATATATGTGTGTTCAATACATATGAGTTGAAGATTCTGTGCGTGCAACATTTCAGGGAAATTGTGCTTTTTAGTCTTGCAGTACTTCGTCCGTACAACCTGACAGCAATTAGTTGAGTGCACATTAAATTGTAAGTGCATTCTCATCACCTATTTCCGAACCACTGCTTGTGGGACCTAATCACCATTTTGTTTGATTGATTTTTCTTGTTTTTTTGTTGTTGTTGGTTATTGTTGCTGTTTTTGGGTTTTTGGTTGTGTTTTTGTTGTTGTTGTTGTTGTTGTTGTGTTGTTGTGTTGTTGTTGTTGTTTTCATTATTATTTTTCTTTTTTATACTGTCCTTTCTTCCCCTTTCTTTTGTTTTTCCTTTAACTTGTGCACTCAGGACATAAAATGACCACAAACCAGAACTCATGGCCATCGGAGAGATGGACTGAGAATTTGCCATTTAAATATCAATAGTGCATCATAAGATCTCTGATATCTCTGATATCTCGACCCTGATAATCGAACCCACCAAAAGCCATTCCATTTCTGGGCTTCTCCGAATCAAGACTAAATACCTACATTATCCTCGTAAATAAAAAATTTTGCTTTTCTTGTCTTGTCTTTTCTTCTCTCTCTCTCTCTCCTCTCTCTCTCTCTCCTCTCCTTCTCTCTCCCCTCTCTCTCTCTCTCTCTCTCTGATCGATGGCAGGTTTACCAAAAGACTTTTTCGCCAGTACGCACAAAGCCAAGATTGGAAAACTGCGTTGGGAACCGTCTTTACTGGGATACACTTTCTGTTTCCTCCCCGATAGACACCACGCGGAAGGTTCCAAATAACTGGCCGACATAAATGTCTTTATCAAGCATAGCTCCAAGGGCCATAAAGTCGTTTTCTTTGTTCTGACCCATAAATTAATGTCATGAGAGCACTGGGAAAACAATTAATGTCATGAAGCACCGAATCAATAAATGTCCCTGAGAGCACTGAAATCAATTAATGTCATGAGAGCACTGAAATCATTTAATGTCATGAGAGCACTGAAATCAATTTAATGTCATGAGAGCACTGAAATCAATTAATGTCTGAGAGCACTGAAATCAATTAATGTCAGAGAGCACTGAAATCAATTAATGTCATGAGAGCACTGAAATCAATTAATGTCATGAGAGCACTGAAATCAGTGGAAACATTTATGCCATGATTGTTGATTTCCTGTAATGAAAACAATAACCATCACTACTTTTTCATTACTATTGTCTCCGTCGCAAAAATGATAATTATGATCTTTTGACACTAATATATATATATATATATATATATATATATATATATATATATATATATATATATATATATATATATATATTATCTCGCTGCACTTTCTAAACGTATGTAACGTTGCTAACGATAACCACCGTCTCTGAAAGGTACAGAAAATTTATCTTCACAAATCTGACGTCAATTCATTAACAACTAGCTGACTGGCTCGTTTCTTTGGGTTTTTTTTTAATTGTTTTATTATGATTATTAAATTCAAACGCAACAAAACAACACACAATCACAGAGAAAATAATCAGATGTAAATGCGACCGAGACGTGGTTATTTCTGTACTCACGTTCGGGTTATTCCCATTTGCGATCGACGGAAAACATTGGCCACACCAACGCTGTACAGTTCGTGAAAGCGTGGTTCTTCCGCAATTTCAGTTCGTGATAGCGTGATTCTTCCGCAATTTCAGTTCGTGAAAGCGTGATTCTTCCGCAATTTCAGTTCGTGATAGCGTGATTCTTCCGCAATTTCAGTTCGTGATAGCGTGATTCTTCCGCAATTTCAGTTCGTGAAAGCGTGATTCTTCTGCAATTTCAGCGAATTTTCGTGGTGACTACAGGTTTCATTAGGAATATCAAATTACCGTACTTTGATGACTTATATAATAATCACGGCTGATCTTAGTTTATCGAGCTTGTTATTGTGTGAAGTTTTCTCTCTCTCTCTCTCTCTCTCTCTCTCTCTCTCTCTTCTCTCTCCTCTCTCTCTTCTCTCTTCTCTCTCTCTCTCTCTCTCTCTCTGGGTTTTTCCCACATTT
>JAFLJL010014613.1:27500-32500 GCA_018398815.1 Conus ventricosus | reverse complement strand
CTCTTTCTTCTTTTCTCTCCTCTCTCTTCTCTCTCTCTCTTCTCTTCTCCTCTCCTCTCCTCTCTCTCTCTCTCCCTGTGAAAAATTTAAAAAAAACTTGAGGCCCACCCCAAAAAGCAACAACGCCCGTTTCTTCAATGTCTCGAGAGCTCTCTGAAGACAAAAAGACATGCTGAAAAAAGTCGTCAAGTTTTTGAAAGGTTTTATACAAACAAAACAGGACTGTTGTGAATAGATGTCCCTCCCGATTTGGGGCCAGTGGCCACAATCAAAACGTCCAGTGTTTGTGGTACTCCCCACACTTTCCCGACAAACTTGCTTTGGAGACAAGAAAAAAAAAAAAAGATGGCAGAGAATTGGGTTTGTCGCATTCCCTCTGCCTAACCACCCGCAACACGGAGAAATACGCAACATATGCAAAATGGGAGACATGCATACTTCCAAAAAGGGGACGTCTGCTTTCAAAGTCGTGCCTGGTGGCCAGGCCTCAAATCGGCCCACACACCCCCGGGGTTCCCCCCCGGGAAAAATTCCCCAAGAAAGACACTATGCTGGCGGACACCCAAAACGAACGGTTCCGATCTTCGTCTTTCCCCCCCCCACCTTGACGGCAAATATCCGCACTTTAAAAGCAACAACCCCCGCTAGTCAGAACAGCATCAGCCTGCAGGAATCCGGGAAAACCAGTTGTATGATGGTATTGTTGGGAGGAAGTGATCCAAAAGGAAACAGATGGACAGATCTGTGAAATTCGTCCCCTCCCAGGAGAAAATTTGGGGTTTCCCGGCTTTCCTGAGAGTCAAGACCCTACCGGCCACCCGTCGTGAATGCCCTTCCATCTGTGGGAAACGATGCAGCCCCCCAGCTTCCAGGACGGCACCAGTCAGATGTTTCCGGTTTCTGACTCATAAACTGTAACCGTTTGTCCCAGTCTGCACTGTTTCCCTCCGGCCTGACCATCCCGCTGACATCGCTTGTTGATCCCGAAAGTCAAAATTGTAAAACAAATTATTTTGGAAGGAAAACCCATGTGACAAAAAAAAGTAAATTCGGGCTCCCACAGGCGTGTACACATAACAATGACAGTCGGGTAATCATCATTAAACCTGAGAGAATCACACAGTCAGATCCTTCTTGCCATTGAGAATGACTAAAAAAAACCCCAGTTTTTGGGCCCTCAAACACGCAGCAGGTTAAATGCAGACAAACACAAATCCAGAATCTTTCGAAGCATCCAAAAAAATAAGTTTAAATTTGAAAAATGTCAACAGCTGGGTCGGCCGTCCCCATGTTCATAAAATTATTCCAAAATTATCTGTCCTTCGTAAAACAATATAAAGGGACTGATTGCCTTTATGCCCAAGCATTAGGTATACCTGCGTCTTTGATTTTTCTTCCTTTCTGAAAATTTTTGAAAAAATTTCTAGATTTTCTTTTCCGTTTTAAACGTCTTTTTTCCCCTCCCAGACTGACAAGCTCTGTTACAGAAAACTATCGGGGAGGGTTCCCCGCTTGTAAAAAAGGTTTTGAAAAATATGATATCTTTGATTCATGTGGGTTTTGACAACTTATCGTATTTAAATTTGTGTAAAAAACATAAGGTTTAAAGACAGTTTTTTTTTGGGGTTTGGTATGTATTTGCCCCCATTAGAGTACGAATTTTAATAAAAACTGATTTTTAAAAGGGCTTGTCCTTGCTTGAACAATGTTTTTTAATCCTTTGAAATTCGGGTGATCTTCTTGTTTTGATTTTGGGTTTAAACGCAAAAACAGGTGGAAAAAATGGGGCGGATGTTTGCTTTTCGACATCCCCCCTGACATTTCTTTTGACGATTTTGTCCAAAACGGTCATCTAAAGTTCCCTTTTTAACCAGTGGGAAAAAATTTTTCTGGATTTTTTTGTGATCAGTTTAATTTTTAATATTAAAGGGTTTTTTATTGGTGAAAAGAAGGGGATTTTACTTAATAGCTCACAAGGAGCAAGCTCATTGACTATTTCTTCGTCTAGAGTACCCGGGCCCTTTGGGACCGTTTATGTTTTCCTAGAGTGGAATAAAACATATGCCTTTTGAGTTGAAACTTAAATTTTTCCCAAAAATGAAATGCTCCGATTTAAAGAAAAACAATAGTAAAAACATTTGGAATGTGAAAAAATTTTCCGATTTTTTAAATCTAAATTTTTTCAGAAGAAATATTGTCCTGATGAAGGCATTGGGCTTTTTGACATCGATACAATGTGCCTTTATAAAAATTTTAAAGAAGCTATGCATAAGCAGGGGTCGTTATGCAAAAACAGTCACGTTGGAGACAAAAATAATAAAACATGGTTTGATTTGGTGAATGCTGGATCAAAGCGTTTTAAGACAAAACTCTGGGAACCAAAATCCAAAGTCGCCAGAAAAGGCGGGGAAAAAAAGAATACAATAAAAAAAGGAAAGAATATAAGCAGTTCTTGCAGAGAAAAAAGAGAAACACAAAAAAAAAAGTTTTAAGACTTTACTAAGGTTTTAAAGAACCAAGCGTTTTTTTGGAAAAAAGGTCAGATCTTTAAAAAAAGAAAGAATACCAAAGTGCATTACTCCAGATTTGTGGTTAAGCACTTTAAGGATTTGTTTTTTTTCCAGTGTCAAAGATCACAATTTGGAGGAAAACCTCGTGGCGGGATCAAATGTGTGGTCTGTAGTGATTGAAAAACTAATTTTTGATTATTACGAAACGAAATACTTTGCCTTAGAGTTTGAAAATAACAAAGCTCCCGGGCCGATGTTTTATAAATGAATTTTATAAATATTCTAGTTGTACGTAGCACCATTTCCCTTTTTAAACCCAAACAAACTTTTTTTAAACCGGGGTTTTTCCAATGAAGGGAAAAACTTAATAATCTTTTTGGGGGTATTTATTTCCCCCATAACTCAAGGCATTTCCTTTTTAAAGTGTGTAGTAAATTTTTCAGCTCATTTTGAATAAACGTTCACTGCAGCAAAAAACGAATCAACATGAAGCGTAGGGGTTTCGTCGCAAAAAACAGTACAAAAAACCCTGTTTTCACTTTTAGCTTTGTAAGAAGAATTTAGCCCCTTTTAAACTTTATGTCGATTTTTGATTTAAAAGGCCTCGATTTGCAAAATAAAATTTTTGTGGAAGTCCCCAAAAAACACGGAATTAATGGGGAAAAGTACGAGCATCAAGAGCATGACGTGTTGTGAAAACCCCAGTAAAGGGAGGTAGTGATTTTCGACGCGTTTTTATGTCCTCTTGGGTAAAGCAAGGGGAAATATGTGCCCCTTCTGTTCTTTTTTACAAGAATTGGCTAATGATGCACCTTTAGGGAAAAAATGGCTCAAATTTTTCACCCGATACTTTTGGGAAAATTTTATCTTCTTTTTTGGGACGATGTCTTCTTTTGTTTTTCTGTGACTGGTCAGAGAAAATAAAAAAAATTTAAAAAATACAGTAGCAACTTTTTTCAAAATGAACTTTGACAAATTAAAATTAAATTTTTTTAGAAATGGTGGATACATTTCATCAAAAGAAAAAAAGGTGTTTCGGCGATGAAAGATTGGTTGTTAACTATAAAAACCCTTTGGGGTTTTTTTTTCTAGGGCCCGACTTTTTCAACGCTTTGGAAGGGCATGGCTCTTAAGCTAAGAAGGTTTCTTTGAATTTTAAAATTTTTGTGGCAGTTGGTGACGTCTCCTTTATTGTTTTTTAAGTTTTTGACTGTCAGATCCAAACCAAAGCTCATTACGCTTTTGGGGGTCTTATGGCGGATATCAATTTTGAAAGGGTGCAATGTTTGCGCTTAAGAGATTCCTGAACGTCAGTATCAGGACGCCCAATGCCCCGATTTTTTGCTGAAACGGGAGGGATCCTCTTTCTTTGTCTAAAAACCCAAAATATAAAATTTTGGGTTAATTAATAACAATGCCGAAAAGGCGAAATCCCTTCAGGGGTTATAAAATGTTAAAAAATCTTTATTGTAAGCAGAAAAATGGGTTTCTAATGTTTGTTCACATTGTACCGCTATGGATTTTGGCCCGTTTGGGGGGAAAACAAGGGTTCTCATTAATGTTTTTCTGTCTGAATTCAAACAGAGATTAATAAATTTTTTCCGCAGAACTGGGAAAGGTGACGTTTCAGGAGAACGATTCTTTTTTAACCTCTTTCAATCAGTTTTAGTCTTCCGCAATCTGTTTTAACATAAAGAAAAATTTCCGTTAAAAAAGTATCTTACGTTTTAGACTGGTGTGTCGCATTGAAAAGCTAAATATGTTATACGCCCGGCACCTGACACAACGTTTTGCCCGTTTTGTAAAAATGTTCCCGAATCTGACTTCACTTTTATTGTGTGCCAAATTTAAAACGTGACATCAGAGAAAAATATTTACCTCGCAAAAATTTTTGCGCGACTTAGCGACAAAAACCCCTTTTAATTTCGGTGAGAAATTTGTAAAGTAGTTGGGTGGGACCTTTTTTTAATCTTTGAAAAAAAAGATTTTCGAATGGAACGATCTTTAAACAATATTAAGACTGTGTAAATAGGAAAACCTTTCTCATATGTTTTAGAACAAAGATGCCCAAAACATTTTTTTTTTTTTTTTGTTTTTTTTTTTGTTTTGTTTTTTCAATCGGCACCGGAACAACATAAAGTACATAAACAATCGGAATTCAAAAACTTTTTGTCTCATATATTATACATACAACCGTATAAATTTCTCATATTTGCAAATTTTTATGGGAAAACTATACGATTTGCACTGCGTGCTGCGTATACGTATGGGAATATATGCACGTACTGTGTTAGTCAACGTTATTGTGCACGTGAATTTTTTTGTCCCGGGTTTTGGTTTTACATGAAGAAAAAAAAAAGAAAAAGAACCCCGAAGGTGCTGGGGGGGGACCCCGGAAGCATGTCTTCACCGCCTTTTGGCAGTCCGTACCCCCCTTGGGGGCCTGCGCTGTGTTGAGTGGGGTTTTTTTTTTCTCAAAATTTGTTGATT
>JAFLJL010014613.1:12500-20000 GCA_018398815.1 Conus ventricosus | reverse complement strand
CCTATCAAACCCCATGAAAGACACATACACACCACGTATCTCCGTTCAATGGAGAAAAACAACTATTTCTACCCAACTCAATCCTGGATTCCGATCTAATCATTTCCTGCCCACCGTCATTATCACGATGCGTGACTCCATGGCTTTCAAATATGAACCCAACACAAATGACTAGTGTGGTTGTCTTTCGTGACCTTCAAAAAGGGCGTATTGATCTTGTTTAGATCAGTCCATTCGTCTTAAAGAAACTATCTGTCTACTTGACCCAAACCCCGACCATCTCATTATCCAATCATACTTGAAAGATAGGACTCAGTATGTTCAGCATAATGGACAACCTCCTCTTCAGACTTTGTCAGACATGGATCCCACAGGGCCCTCTGTAATAGTCCCCCTACAATTTCTGCATCTTCATCCAATGAATCCCACATTGTCCTTATCAGAGGAAAAGGTCCCGACAGATTTATTTGCTGATGACTCGTCCGCACCATACGAATGGTAGTGGATCTAACAGACAATAGAAACTTTCTCTCCAGGAAAGTCTATACGACCTGCAACTGGGGGGGGGTCATTCAAACTCATGTCCATACACCCAGCCAAAACCAAATCTATGATTATTAGCTACCCGCCAAAAACACCAGTTTGACTCCTCTTTGCCTAAAACTTTCAGTTGAATGGCACTTCTATCGAGCAGTAGATGACAATCGTTTTAGGGTTTTACGATAGATAAAGAATTGAAATGGCAATCACATCTAAATAAAGTAGCAAGGTAGTCACAAAACAACCTTTTCCTGTTATCATCAATTAAAGCGCTACGTCAACAGTAATGTGCCATAAACTTTCCTTCAAATGCACACATAAATGTCACCGTATAAATTACGCCTCAACATTGTGGGACGGCATAGTGACGCCACAAAAAAAAAGGCTAATTCCTCTCCATAAACTGCAAGCACAGCTACTCCCACCAGCTGTATCTCCTACAACAGACGAAAAACTAAAAAGCGCGTGAACATACTTCTCCTGAATAGGCAATTGAATTCACAAGGCCCTCATTTATGTATTCCGCAATCGTTGACAGATACAATGCCATGTATATCAAGCCCTTTTAACAAGATCGAACAGCTTTTTCTGGCTCGACGAAATTCCTTCTTCCTACCCACGCATTGATCTAACAAAACAAGTCTAGCTACTCGGACATATGTCTGGAACTCCCTTCCACCGAATCTACATAACATGAATACTTTAAAACCTTTTCAAGAAACATTTGCATAAACAATTTATGTCTCAGTAGTTACATTATTCGATTAACAAGATTACGTCCATTGTCGCTAAGTCTCTCTGTGAACCATACTTTGGATAAATCGCTCAACATAAAACCTACTCCGTTTTAAAAATCGCTCATCCCCCCTCCCACTCTGCTACCATCCCTTTGTCTCCTCCCCCTACCAACCATTCTCTCTTCCCCACCCTCCTCTGACCACTCTCTCTCTGTAGTTTTTGTTTGTTTTTGTTTGCTTGTAAGTTATCCTTTTTGTTTTACCATCCCCCATCTCATTAGTGCTTTTATGACATTTGCTTATCATTGTAGAATTAGATTATCATGTTGCTATGTTCAATATGTCTGTAATAGAATGATATGTGCTGAAATATGTTATGCATTACAAGACAGATTGGTAAGACTAAGGCTTTGGCCTAAATCTTCATCCTTTGGGTAATTAAAGATCAATCAATCAATCAATCATCAATCAATCAATCTCTCGTCTCTCACTCTCTCTCTCTCTCTCCTCCATCTCTCTCTCTCTCTCTTTGCCTCTCTCTCCTCTCTAATCTCTCATCTCTCTCTCCTCGCCTGTTTCCCAAACTCTCTCTCTCTCTCTCACGTCTCGTCTCCCTTCTCTCTCACTCTCTCATTCTCTCTCGCTCTCTCTCCTCTCTCTCCATTGCCTGTTCCCAATCTCTCTCATCGTCTCTCCTCAGCCTCTACTCACTCTCTCTCTCTCTTCACACTCTCTCTCTCCTCTCTCTCTCCTCATCACTCTCCCTCACTCTCTTCCTCTCTCTCTCATCATCACCATTTCCCCCCCCCCTCTCTCACAGCTCGAATACTTTATCGCAATAAGAACTTAAAAGCAGATATATTTTTGATTCAATGCATTCATTGTCCCATGGACCTCATTAATGCTTGCGCTGTATGTTATATAACGCTAATGACAGTTTTCTCTCTCCCACTCTTCTCGCTCTCTCTCTCCTCCTCCCTCTCACATCCTCTCTCATCTCTCTCATCTCTCACATCTCTCTCTCTCTCATCTGCTCCCACCCTCACACTCTCTCTTCCGGAGCCTCTCTCACTCTCTCTTTCTTCTCGACCCCTCTGTCTTCACTTCCCTCTGTCTCTCTCTCTCTCTTTCTCCTCTCACTTCGTCTTTCTCTCTCTCTCCTCTCTCCTCTCTCACTCTCTCACTCTCCTCTCTCCCTCTCGCTTTCTCTCACTCTCTCTCCCCTCTGTGACTGATGTATCCATGCGCTGTGAATCATGATCAACGGCCAGTTGCCATCGTGATTCAGATGTGTGTACCTCTGACTGGGAACTAAATCTGACCTGCATCTCTTTTACTTTCCACGCCTACTGCAACTACACACACACGCGCGCGCGCTGCGCGCACGCACGCACACACGCACGCATGAACGTATGCACACCCTCACACACTCACAACCGCAACGCACGCACGCACGCACGCACACAACACAACACACACACACACACACACACACACACACCAACACACACACACAGCACACACACCCAGCCACACATCACACCACATTATCAAATCATTTTAACTTGTTCACATCCCATTAGGATGATACCCGACTTGAATGTCATAACTGTATAAAAATTGTAAAGCAAAACATGACATAAAGAGAGAGAGAGAGAGCCGAGAGAGAGGAGAGAGAGAGAGAGAGAGAGAGAAGAGAGAGAGAGAGAGAGAAGAGAGAGACTGGGCTGACGGGGTGGAGGGTCCTTGAATTCCTACCACCATTTCTCTTCCTCCTCCCCTTAAATAAAGATGTACAAAAAAAGCGCAGCGCGGAATCACTCTTCCTTCCTGGAGAGGCCACTCCAATACACACCAGGAGAGGCCTCCAATACACACCAGAAGAGGCCTTCCACACACACCAAGAGAGGCCTCCAATAACACCCCAGGAGTAGGCCTCTCTCCAATACAACATACCAGAGAGCCTCCAATACACACTAAGAGAGGCCTCCAACACACACCAGGAGAGGCCTCCCATAAACACCGGAAAGGCTCCGCATACACATCAGGTGAGAGGCCTCCAATAACACACCAGGAGAGCTCATACAACACCAAGAGAGGCCTCCAATACACACCAAGAGAGGCCTCCAATACACACCAAGAGAGGGCCACCAATACACCCCAGGGAGGCCTCTAATACACGACCGAGAGGCCTCCAAAGTACACACAGGATAGGCCACCCATACACACCAGGAGAGACCTCCAACCACACCAGGAAAGGCCTTCCCATACACAACCGGAGAAAGCCTTCCATACACTCAGTGAGAGGCCTCCAATACACACCAGGAAGGCTTCCAATACAACCCAAGAAGTCCTCCAATAACACACCCAAAGAGGCTCCAACGACTCAAACCAAAAGGCCTCAATACACCCCAAGAGAGGCCTCCAACACACACCTGAGAGGCCTCCCCTCCCACCAGAAGAGGCCTCGCATTCTCACCAAAGAGGTCTCCAATACCACACCAGGAGAGTCCTCCAATAACACCAGGAGAGTTCCTACAATACACACCAGAAGAGGCCTCCATGCACACCCGGAGAGGCCTCCAATTCACACCACGATAGGCAGTCCAATACACAACCAAGGAGAAGGCCCTCCAATACACACCAAAGAGGCCTCCACACACCCAGGAGAGGATCACCCAATACACACCAGAGAGGCCTCCAATACACACCAAGAAGGCCTCCAATACACACCAAGAGAGGCCTCCAATACAACACCAAGAGAGGCGTCCAACACACAGACCATGAGAGGTCTCCAATACACACCAGAAGAGTCCTCCAATACACACCAAGAGAGGACTCCAATAGCACAGCCAAGAGAGGTCCACCAATACCACCCATAGAGGCGCACCAACACACACCAAGAGAGGCCGCCAATACACACGAGAAGAGGCCTCCAAAACACCGCAAGAGAGGGCCTCCAATACACTCCATGAGAGGCCTCCCATACACACGCAGGAGAGGCCTCCCAAACACACCAGGAGAGGCCTCCAATACTACACAGAGAGCCCTCCAACGGCACACAGGAGGAGGCCTCCCATACACACCATGGAGAGGCTCCCAAACACACCAGGAGAGGCCTCCAATACACCACCAAGAGAGGACCTCCAATGCGACACCAGAGAGGCCATCCAATACACACCAGAGAGTGCCACCAATACACACCAAGAGAGGCCTCTAAAACTCACAGGAAGAGGACTCCAATACACACCAGGAGAGGCTTCCAATACACACCAGAAGAGGCCTCCAATACAACACCAGAATAGTCCTCCAATACACACACAGAGAGAGGCCTCCAATACACACCAGGAGAGCCTCCAGTACACACCAGGAGCGGCCTCCAATACACACCAGTAGAGGTGCTTCATACACACCAGAAGCGGGCCCCATAACACACCAGGAGAGCCTCCAATACACACCAGTGAGAGGCCTCAATACACACCAGAGAGGTCCTTCCATAAACACCCGAAGAGTAGGCCTCCAATACACACCAGGAGAGGCTCCATACCCACCAGTAGAGGCCTCAATACATACCTAGAGACCTCCAATACACACCAGAGAGGCGTACAATACACACCTGGAGAAGGCCGTCCAACAATCAAACCCAGAAGAGGCTTCCAATACCACCAGAAGGCCACCAACACAAACCAGAAGGGCCTCCAAATAACACACCAAGAGGCCTCCAATACACACCAAAAGGCTCCAAAACACACCAATGAGAGGCCTTAAATACACACCAGGTAGGTCCTCCAATACACACCAAGAGAGTCCTCTAATACACACCATAAGAGCCTCCATACAAACCAAGAGAGGCCATCAATACACACCAGGACAGTCCTCCAATACACCCCAGGAGAGGCCTCCAATACAACCACCAAGAGAGGCTCCAATACACACAAGGAGAGGCCCTCCAACACACAACCAAAGAGCCTCATACACACCAAGAGAGGCCCCAATACACGCACCATGAGAGGCCTCCACTACAGCCCCAAGAGAGGCCGTCCAAATACACACAAGTGAGAGGCCCTCACAACACACCAGAAGAGGCCTCCAATACACCAAGGAAGAGGCCCTCCCAACACACCCCCAGAAGAGCCTCCCATACACACAAGGAGAGGCCTCCAACACACACCAGAAGAGGCCCTCCAATTACCCACCAGAATAGGCCTCCAAACACACCACCAGAAGATGCCTCCAATACACACAAGATAGGCGCTACATACACACACCAGGAGAGGCCTCTACAATACACACGGACCAGAAGAGGCCTCCAATACACACACCAGGAGAGGCCTCCAATACACACCAGGAGAGGCCTCCAATACAACCACCAGAGAGTCCTCCAAAACACCTACGGACAAGGATGGAATGCCTCTCTCTTCCTCTTCATGTCTCTCCTTTTTTTTTTTTTGAAAAACAGTTTCCATTCCGTCTACCCTGTTGCACAAAATAGTTAGCCTTGTTTCCCCTACCCCACCCCCGACCCCTCTATTTCCTCCCATTTTGTATTTCCTCTTTTAACTTGCAGCTGCGCCTATTCCCCTCCACGTCAATACAAAAATCCGCATGTTTTGCCATCGTGCGCCCCTCCTCCCCCCTTCCCCCCCCCCCCCCCCCCCCTCCGCCTCTCTCCTCTTTTACAAAATCTGCCGCGGTTACTGCACACCTTCGACCTTGATTAAGAAGCCTTCTCCATTCCTTAGAACTGGATCCGCCCCTGGGACACAGTGAGAAAGAGACAGGAGACAGAGAGACAGAGACTAGTGATACAGGGAGAGAGAGAGACAGAGGATGAGAACGGAGAGAGAACAAAAAGACAGACAGAGACATGAGACGAGGAGAGAGAGAGAGAGAAGCGAGAGAGCGAGAGATAGAGCGAGAGAGAGAGAGGAGAAAGGAGGGAGAGAACGGTCCTAGGTTCCAACAGAATACGTGAGCAGCATGGCGTGGTCCACACAAACATCGGTCGTTTACTTGAATAAAACATGCAGCTGCATCGACAGACAACTGACCACTACCAAAGAGCGGCTGATTCAGTTTCACCAAGTTTACCCGCCAGCTTTTGTAGAGACGTGACGCACAAGATTGTGGAAAATGGAGGTAGGATGTAGGTGGGGGATGGTGGGTGGAGAAAGTGTGGAGTGAGGGAGGTGGGAGGAAGAAGTACATGCTACAGATGATGGATGGATGCTGCTTGGATGGATGGATGGGTGGGTGGGTGGTGGAGGGTGGCTGGATGGGATGGATGGAGGATTGATTGATGGTGGAGAGGAGGGGTGGATGGATGTGAATGGATGGATGGAAGATGGAAGGGTGGGATGGATGGATGGATGGATGTGTGGTGGGAGATAGGATGGATGGAGTGGGTGGGTGGATGGGTGGATGGATGGAAAGGATGGATGGATGATGGAGGGTGAAGGAGATGGATGGAGTGATGGTGGATGGATGGATGATGGGTGAAGGATGGGTGGGAAGGTATCTTGAACAGAGCAGTATGGCCGTATGGGTGGCTGGAAAGGATAAAGTGAGTGGTTGGTTGCATGATGATGAGTAAATGTGTAGAATTCACAGAGAGAACAGACAGCCAGCACACAGACACAGTGACAGACAAACAGACATACAGACAGAAATAGTGAGAGAGACAGACAGCCAGCCACACAGACAGCCACACAGACACCGACAGACAAACACACATACAACAGACAGAGTGATAGAGAGAGAGACGAGAGAGAGAAAAGACAAGAATGAGTCTGATGCACGTGCACGGTGTGTGTGTGTGGTGTGTGTGTGTGTGTGTGCGGTGCGTGCGTGCGTGCTGCGTGGCGTGGCGTGCGGCGAGCGTGCGTGTCGTGCGAGCGTGTGTGAGTTTGTGTGAGTGTGTGTGTGGTGTGTGTGGTGTGTGTGTGTGTGTTGTGTGTGTGTGTGCGTGCGTGCGTAGTTAGCGTGCGTTGTCGTGCGTGCGTGGTGCGAGCAGGCGTGCGTGGTGTGTGTGTGTGTGTGTGCGTGCGTGCGTGCGTGCGTGCGACGTGCGTGCGTGCGTGTGTACTTGTCGTGCGTGCGTGCGTGCGAGCGTGTTTGCGTGTGTGTGTGTGAGTATGGATGTAGGTGGGGGTTGGGGATGGGATATGAACAGTCCAAAACGACACAGACAGGGATGAACACTAAGCAAACGCCGTACAACGCC
>JAFLJL010014613.1:0-7500 GCA_018398815.1 Conus ventricosus | reverse complement strand
AATGACCCAGGAATTCACCTGGAATTAGGGGCGCCTCCAACCTCTTAAAGACGTAATAATGATGATAATGATGATGATGATTTATGGCGCTTAATCTTACATCATAAGCCTAAGCGCTTACAAACACAGAAAAGCTTCAAGAAAACATAAATGAAACCAATAAGAAGACGACTATTGCAATAAGCACCATGCACCTACAAACAAGGGTGCATATTGACACACCCACGCACACACGCACGCACGCACACACACACACACACACACACACACACACACACACACACACACACACCACACACACACACACACCCCACACAACACTCACTGTCTCACAACAACGGACACAACAGCATGCGCGCGCACGCGCGCACACGTACACACACGCTTGCGCGTCCTCTGCAAAATCTGTATGTTTTAACCAATCTGTGTCATCCCTTCAGGACCGTTAGGATAGTACACAGACAGAACATTATAAACTGATTCCTTATTTACTTTGATGAAAAGCACCTGTGGCAAAGACACCTTGTTTATCTATAGGCACTGATAGTGGGCTTATATTTGTAAAATCAAGGTCAAGTCTAATGTAGATAGCAGTTTGCACATTTGTATTTGCCTCATTGATGCTGTAAAGAGGAGGGTTAGTAATAGTTTTTTAAGTTTGTGAAGCCTTTTCTTTTCCACATTCAATGACTGGAGCGCTAAAACACAATAGTTTTTCTCCAGAAATGACTTTCAAAAGATAACAAGTTAGTGGAAATAGATCTCGCGTTCCACTGAAACACTGTGAAAAGGTTGTTTGGATCTAACTCCATAGTAGACTGTATTTACAGGCATACTGTAGTTATGCAGATTGTTATCGTTCCTGATGTTTTCGACACTCTTATTGTCATGCACGCATATCTAATCATAAATTCATTGGTAATGTCCGTGCGGAAGTCGGTGGGTGGTAATAACCAGGAATGTCAGACAAATTGCTGCTGTGAACATTAAGAAATTGGAATAATAAACAAAAACCCTTTTCAGTATCAAATACTGATTTAAATACAAAATATACTGGCAATAGAACCACAGTTCATTGCAAAATGTTGTTTAGGTATTGAAAATCTACCTAAACAAAAATCAGTTTTAAAAAGTTTAAACATCAAATGAACGAATTAGAAGCGAATTCCACCCGACTAACCAATTGCGTTACGACTGTCCTTTAAGACAAATCCAACTGTTACCGAATGCTCTTACGACACATACGACTGCCCTTACGATTCATACGAATGCCCTTACGACACATACGAATGGCCTTACAACTGATCCGAATTTTTCTGGTCTAAAATATATGGAGCCGACTTTCAGACATAATCATTCTTCTGCAAGTTGTCAACAGTGCACCCTCCAAATCTATGATGGGTGACGACAGAAATCGACGACTTCAACTTGTTGAGGCTGCCCTACTGCTGGTTTGAAGATTTGAACGAGGCTATCGATGATCTTCGGGCTGTCAACAGCCAGTTCAAGATGATGATGATGAAGCTGATGTTCCTGGTGAAGAAGACGCAAGAGGAAAGGTGGTGGGTGCGTCCTTGGATCCTACGCAGACCTCTCTTCGGCCAATATGAACAACTGATGGTGGAGCTTGAAAATGAGGACATCCAATCATTTGTCAACTTCACGAGATTCCACCAGAAACCTTCAGAGAATCTTGATGAGGTTTGGGGCCTAGGATTGCAAAGAAACCGACGTACTGGAGGCTGCCTTGGACGAAGGCTGAAGTTGGCTGTGGTTCTGCGCCATTTCGCAACAGGAGACAGTTACAAGAGCCTCATGTACAGCTTCAGAGTTTCAAAGACCTCCATCGTGAAAATGGTGCCTGATGTGTGTGATGCGATCATTGATGAGTACGGAGGCGAGGTGATGCACTGCCCAACACACCAGAGTGTTGGGAAGAGCTAGCCCAGCAATTTAAAGAAAGATGGAATCTTCCTCACTGTCTTGGTGCTTTGGATGGCAAACATGTGGCGATCAAGTGCCCAAAGAACTCTGGGTCAACTACTTCAACTACAAGGGTTTCTTCTCTCTGGTACTCTTCGCCTTGGTTGATGCGGACTACAAGTTCACCTGGGTCGACGTGGGGGCCAATGGATCCGCTAGTGACTGTCAGATATTCAACTCGTCTGACCTGAAGGCAGCTGTCGAGGATGGTAGCATCGGTTTTCCTGAAGCAGAACCTCTCGTCGGAGATGATGAAGACATGCCGTTCTTTATCGCTGGAGACAACGCATTCCCCTGCGTACCTGGTTGATGAAGCCGTTCTCCCGGAGGGACCTGACTGATGAGGAACTGATCTTCAATTACCGCCTGTCAAGAGGGGGGACGTGTGGTTGAGAATGCCTTTGGCATTCTTGCCAACCGATTCCAAGTCCTGCTTACCACCATGAGACAACAGCAGAACAGCCTTGAAGATCATCCTTGCCTGTGTTTGTCTCCACAAACCTCTTACGAATCAGGAACCCCGGCCTTTGCAGACCTGACCAGGAAGATGCTGACCACCACATTGTGCCTGGCGAGTGGAGAATGGATGCTGCTATGGAAGATCTACAGAACGTCACTGGGAACGCCACAACCCGGGCAGCCAAGAACAGAGAATTACCCTGAAGCATTACTTCAACTCCCAGTAGGGGCAGTTCCGTGGCAGGGGGACATGATCTGAGTTCCACAGTGGAAGGAATGCAAAGAAAAAGAAAAAAGAAATAAAAAAAAACAAAAAAAACACCAAAACACAAACAAACACACAAAATAACAAAAAAATTTGGAAAAATAAGATTACAAAAATGTTCAAAAGAAGAAAATGAAAAAAAAAATGAAAAAAAAAAAACACAATTAAAGGAAACCTGTCAAATTATTGCACTATTCCTTTTGTCGTTCTCGTCAGAGAATTGTTTCTTTTTTTTGATTTTCTTTGTTTGGCCTGTAATTTTTCTTTGGATGTCATATTTTCCTTCTTTGTTTTTAATTGTGTTTTTTTTTTTCTTTTCAGGGAAATGACTATTCTGTTCAGAATTAAAAGATATATCTTTTGTGTAATATCTTCTCACAATAAATACTCACTTCATTTCGCAGAACACTTGAAAAAAAAACGATTTAAATTCTGAAGTGAGTATTATTTATCGGAAATAAATACACACTTTATTTCACCCAGTATTTTGATAACACAAGAAAAATATCTATTTAAATTCTGAAGTGGGTAGTTATTCCTGTGAATATATTGGTAATGACCTTTGTGAAGCTGGAAAACCTGATATTTTTTGGCACTACTTTTCTGCTGATCTCTTTAGAGAAATGCACAATCCTTTTTTTTTTTTTTAAATCTTTTTTCTCTCTCTTTCTTCCATTTTATTAAAAAAAACAACTGACAACAACATAATGTAATATGATATATCTTTAATGAATACACAGTTGCTCTTACATTGTTCAGACACAGGAGAGGATATCTTCCTAACATAGGATTGTTTCTGCACAATTATGTAAGTAAAACTTCTTTTTTGGTGTTTAATTTTTTTTCTTTGGTGTGTTTAATTAATGTTGATTTCAATTTTTTAATACAAAATATATGGGTAATTATACAATACTATGTATATAAAAATAAAAAAAGTATTTATACAAGACAAAATTTATATCTACGAACCTGAGTGGAAATAGAAATTAAATGGAATGTTATGTACAATGATAGCCTTGGCTGAACACTAGATAGGGAACATCTTGGCACATCTCAATGCTAAACCTCTCAAATTATTAACAAAATAAAGGAATTGGTACTGACACAATACCACTAAGTATCTTGTAATAAAAAGTTATAAATAGCAAACGCTATAACGAAGTGAAGTTAAACTGAGAGCATGTTATCTTAACATTTACACTTTGGCAGAACAATACACAAGTGAAAATATGGCTTAAAACTTTAAGCAATAGTGAACATCTTGGCCCATCTACAGTGGCTCAACATCTTCATTGCCCCGAATCTGTCTTGTCATGGTACCCAGGGACATGTCCATGCTGAAGCTCGTAGCGGGGGTGCTGGCACCAGGCCGCACGCCTGGTGTCATCTTTGGAGTGTCGAGGTTATGAGATGCGGACCAAGAGGAGCATTGGTATCCACAAGAAGCTGCTCCCTGCTGATAATACTGCGGCTGCTGAGGCTGCTGCTGCTGAAAGGGGGCAACTATGAGGTCATGGTTTTGACCGCTGCTGCTGCTGAAAGGGGGCCACTATGAGGTCATGGTAAAGACGCTGCTGCTGCTGAAAGGGGGCCACTATGAGGTCATGGTATGACCGCTGCTGCTGCTGAAAGGGGGCCACTATGAGGTCATGGTATGACCGCTGCTGCTGCTGAAAGGGGGCCACTATGAGGTCATGGTATGACCCCTGCTGCTGCTGAAAGGGGGCCACTATGAGGTCATGGTATGACCGCTGCTGCTGCTGAAAGGGGGCCACTATGAGGCCATGGCATGACCGCTGCTGCTGCTGAAAGGGGGCCACTATGAGGTCATGGTAACCATGACCTCATAGTATGACCGCTGCTGCTGCTGAAAGGGGGCCACTGTGAGGTCATGGTATGACCACTGCTGCTGCTGAAAGGGGGCCACTATGAGGTCATGGTATGACCGCTGCTGCTGCTGAAAGGGGGCCACTGTGAGGTCATGGTATGACCGCTGCTGCTGCTGAAAGGGGGCCACTATGAGGTCATGGTATGACCGCTGCTGCTGCTGAAAGGGGGCCACTATGAGGTCATGGTATGACCGCTGCTGCTGCTGAAAGGGGGCCACTATGAGGTCATGGTATGACCGCTGCTGCTGCTGAAAGGGGGCCACTATGAGGTCATGGTATGACCGCTGCTGTGCTGAAAGGGGGCCACTATGAGGTCATGGTATGACCCCTGCTGCTGCTGAAAGGGGGCCACTATGAGGTCATGGTATGACCGCTGCTGCTGCTGAAAGGGGGCCACTATGAAGGTCATGGTATGACCGCTGCTGCTGCTGAAAGGGGGCCACTATGAGGTCATGGTATGACCGCTGCTGCTGCTGAAAGGGGGCAACTATGAGGTCATGGTATGACCGCTGCTGCTGCTGAAAGGGGGCCACTATGAGGTCATGGTATGACCGCTGCTGCTGCTGAATGGGGGCCACTATGAGTGTCATGGTATGACCGCTGCTGCTGCTGAAGACCAGGAGTGGCAGTCTGATACTGCTGTTGGCCGAAAGAAGACTGCTGTTGGCCGGAAGAAGACTGCTGTTGGCCGGAAGAAGACTGCTGTTGGTCCGAGTCAGAGAAACAGACCGCTGGAACCCTCTGACGTGCAGGTGTGCAGGAGCTGAATGACGAGGCTTCTGCTTGCCTTGGAGACGCAGGCTTTCTTCCCGGAAGTGGTTCAGTCCAGCGAAAGACCATTCCTGGAAAGCTGGCCACATGTCGTCGTGAATGTTGGTAGCCACAGCCGCCATCCACTGGCCCCAGTGAGCCTTCTCAGTTGTTGGACGGTCATCCTCACGTTGGATCAGACGTGTGATCTCACCATGAAGTCGGCGGGAGGACTGGACACGTTCACGGACCTCAGTTACATGCGGTGGTACAACAATGGGAGCTTCTTCCAGGGTGCCTGATGCAGGACGTGAAGTGGATGTGGTAGGTGTGCTGGCAGCACACGGGACAATGTCGTCCTCTTCTTCAACCTCTTCTTCCGGTGGAACGGATGTGGAAGCGGTAGCCT
Source organism: Conus ventricosus (assembly GCA_018398815.1). Taxonomy (NCBI): domain Eukaryota; kingdom Metazoa; phylum Mollusca; class Gastropoda; order Neogastropoda; family Conidae; genus Conus; species Conus ventricosus. Next base: position 1,745 of record JAFLJL010014613.1, on the reverse strand, counting down.
CTGGAGGAATACGAGGTTCTTTGGATTTCGACTTGAAGCTGGCAATCCCTTTACCAGCACGGCGCAGGATGTGAGACGACAGGAAGCTGAACTTCTTGAGGATCCAATCCTCTCTAGGTGTGGGATCTTTTTTGCCATCACCGCTCTTGGACTTGACAAGTTTGGAGTAGCGTGTACGCATGTTCTCGTACCACGCCATCAAGGCTGCAAGGTCATACTCCATGGATGCTGCTTTGATGCGCCACAACTTTTTGCGTTTGTCAGTATCTTTGTACCCCTTGGATGACTTGTCATAGATCTCCTCATTGTCGCGGATCCACTCCACAAGGTCGTCTTCATCGGCAGTACTAAGGACCAACTTCTTCACCTTCTTGGATGAGGATTTGCCCTCATCTTCTTCTGGATCAGGAAGAATATCACCGGCCGCTACGTCAGGATTTGACTCATCATCAGATTCGACGACAGGTGGAGTAGTTGGAGCACTCTCAGCAGATCTCCTTTTGGTCTTCTTCAGAGGTGGTGGCATGATGGGAGAAAAGATGCAGGCAATGGAGAAAGAGACGTCCGCACCTCACCAGTGCCTGGAAAAGAATGAAAAAGAGAGGCTAGAGGGGCTGTATTTATTACCCATTCGGCCTTGTCGAAAGGCTAGTCACTTCTGTCGTAAGGACAGTCTGAACGTTCGTAAGGGCAGTCTGAAGATTCTTAAGGGTTGTCTGAACAGTCGTAAGAGCTCTCGGAGAAGTCGGAAGAAACACCTTTCCGAATTCCTTCCGACACGGCCGAACACTCTTACGACTGTTCAGACTATGCTTACGAACGTTCAGAATGCCCTTACGACCAAAAAAAGGCCCTTCAGACCAACAGCCGACCAACAGCCAAATTGCTTCCGACTAATTTTTAGTCGGAAGAAATTCGGACGTGTCGGAAGCTTCTTACGACTGTTTTGAACATTTCAAAACAGTCGTAAGGAGCTCCCGACACGTCCGAATTTCTTCGGAATTTTTGCCTTGTCTTCCGAACTCCCCGACCTCTTACGAAAGTCTTCCGACTACCAAAATTCGGAGGAAATTCGTAAGAAATTCGTCTATGTGAAACCCGGGCCTTAGTCAAACATTAATTGTGGAAGGTGGAAGGGGGGAGAGGGGAACACAGAGTCCAGCCGGTGATGACAGCACAGTCAGTAGAACCATGGGGGCGGGAAAGGCGGAGGGTAGAACCCTGGGCTGTGATGGTGAAGAGAGGGGGCTGATCTCCTCCGTGGCTTCTCCCACAACAGGCGGCGCAGATGCCTCCCAAGGGTACTGGCCAGCACGCTCGTTCCCTGGCTGTTGGATGGATCTCATCTGCAGTCAGGTGCCTGTAGTCTGTAGCATGCAGATTGTGGTAGCTTACAAAACTGGCGTTTTTCTCAGACGAGAGTCTGGATTTTGTCGAGGCATCAAATAATTCTCTTTCTGTGTCAAGGGCTTCATTTCTCACTGGCGCAGCCTGACTCACTACTATTTTTGCTGTTGGAACTGATTCTCTGACCGTTTTAATCCCTTTTTCCATGTTGATGCTGCATTTTGTTGGTTCTTTTGATTTGACATCTTTTCTTCCAGCGTGGAGAACAATGCAGTCTGGTTCTGGAAACAGATTTTCTTTGACGTCTTTAAGAACTGTACTGCATTGCTCGATGGTATGGAGCTTCCTTGTCGCCACCTGCAAACCGTAGGATCGTCCCAGTCGCTTTCCGTCCACTT
>JAFLJL010014612.1:0-12282 GCA_018398815.1 Conus ventricosus | reverse complement strand
GAGTGTGTTTTATAGCTCAACTGAAGGTGGAGAGTGTGATTTTATAGCCCCAAATGAAGGCTGAGAAGAGTGTGATTCATAGCTCAACTGAAGGCTGAGAAGAGTGTGATTCATAGCTCAACTGAAGGCTGAGAAGAGTGTGATTCATAGCCAACTGAAGGTGAGAAGAGGGTTTTTCATAGCTCAAACTGAAGGCTGAGAAGGTGTGATTCATAGCTCAACTGAAAGGGTGAGAAGGGGTGTGATTCATTCCCCAACTGAAGGTGAGAAGAGTGTGATTTATAGCCCAACTGAAGGCTGAGAAGAGTGTGATTTTATAGCTCAACTGAAGGCTGAGAAGAGTGTGATTCATAGCCCAACTGAAGGCTCAGAAGAGTGTGATTCATAGCCCAACTGAAGGCTGGAAGAGTGTGATTCGTAGTCAATGAAGGCTGAGAAGAGTTTTGATTCATAGCTCAACTGAATGGCTGAGAAGAGTGTGATTCATAGCCCCAAACCCGAAGGCTGAGAAAGAGTGTGATTCATAGCCCAACTGAAGGGTGCGAAGAGTGTGATTTTGTTGCCCCAAATGAAGGCTGAAAAGAGTGTGATTCATAGCTCAATGAGGCTGAGAAGAGGGGTGATTCATAGCCCAACTGAAGGCTGAGAAGAGTGTGATTCATAGCCCAACTGAAGGCTGAGAAGAGTGTGATTCATAGCCCAACCCAAGGCTGAGAAGAGTGTGATTCATAGCCCAACTGAAGGCTGGGGAAGGGGTGTGATTCAAAGCCCAACGGAAGGATGAGAAGAGTGTGATTCATGCCCAACTGAAGGCTGAGGAAGAGGGGTGATTCATAGCCCAACTGAAGGCTGAGAAGAGTTTTGATGCATAGCCCAACTGAAGGTGAGAAGAGTGTGATTCGTAGCTAACTGTAGGCTGAGAAGAGTGTGATTCATAGCTCAACTGAAGGCTGGGGAAGAGTGTGATTCATGCCCAACTGAAGGCTGAGAAGAGTGTGATTCATAGCCCAACTGAAGGCTGAGAAAAGTGTGTGATTCTAGCCCAACCAACGAGGCTGAGAAGAGTGTGATTCATTTGCCCAAATGAGGCTGAGAAGAGTGTGATTCAAAGCCCCAAAGGAAGGCTGAGAAGAGTGTGATTCATAGCCCAACTGGGAAGGCTGAGAAGAGTGTGATTCATAGCCCAACTGAAGGCTGAGAAGAGTGTGATTCATAGCCCAACTGAAGGCTGAGAAGAGTGTGTTCGTTTGTCAACTGTAGGCTGAGAAGATTTTGATTCATAGCTCAACTGAAGGTGAGAAGGGGTGTGATTAATAGCCACCTGAGGTGGAAGAGTGTGATTCCCTAGCCCAACTGAAGGCTGAGAAGAGTGTGATTCTAGCCCAACTGAAGGTGGAAGAGTGTGATTCATAGCCCAACTGGAGGGCTGAGATAGAGTGTGTTCATAGCCCAACTGAAGGCTGAGAAGAGTGTGATTCAAAGCCAACGGAAGGCTGAGAAGAGTGTGATTCATAGCCCAACTGAAGGGTGAGAAGAGTGTGATTCATAGCCCAACTGAAGGCTGGAAGAGTGTGATTCATAGCTTTAACTGAAGGCTGAGTAAAAGTGTGATTCATAGCCCAACTGAAGGCTGAGAGAGTGTGATTCATAGCCCAACTGAAGGCTGGGGAAGAGTGTGATTCATAGCCCAACTGAAGACTGAGAAGAGTGTGATTCAAAGCCCAACTGAAGGCTGAGGGAAGAGTGTGATTCATAGCCCAAATGAAGGCTGGAAGAGTGTGATTCATTGCCCAACTGAGGCTGAGAAGTGTGTGATTCATAGCCCAACTGAAGGTGAGGGAAAAGTGTGATTCATTTGCTCAATTGAAGGCTGAGAAAAGTGTGTTCATAGCTCATTGAGGGGTGAGGAAGAGTGTGATTCATAGCCCAAACTGAAGGCCGAGAAGAGTGTGATTCATAGCCCAACTGAAGGCTGAGAAGAGTGTGATTCATAGCCCAACTGAAGGCTGAGAAGGGTGATTTATAGTCAACGAAGGGTGAGAAGTGTGTGATTCATAGCTCAACTGAAGGCTGGAGAGGGTGATTCATAGCTCAACTGAAGGCTGAGAAGAGTGTGAGTATGCCCACTGAAAGGGTGAGAAGAGTGTGATTCATAGTCAATGAGGGTGGAAGAGTGTGATTCATAGCCCAACTGAAGGTGAGAGGTGTGATTTTAGCCAATGAAAGGGTGAGAAGAGTAAGATTATAGCTCAACTGAAGGCTGAGAACAGTGTGATTCATGCCAACTGAAGGCTGAGAAGAGTGTTGGGTAATAGCCACTGAAGGCTGAGAAGAGTGTGATTCATAGCTCAACTGAAGGCTGGGAAGAGTGTGATTCATAGTCAATGAAGGCTTTAGAAGAGTGTGAATCATTAAACCCACTGAAGGCTGAGAAGAGTGTGATTTCATAGTCAACTGAAGTGAGAAGGTGTGATGTGCCCAACTGAAGGCTGAGAAGAGTGTGTTCAAGCCCAACGGAAGGTGAGAAGAGTGTGATCAACCCCCGAATTGAAGGCTGAGAAGAGGTGTTTATGCCAACTGAAGGTGAGAAGAGTTGGTTCATAGCCAACTGAAGGCTGAGAAGGTGGATTCATAGCCCCAATGAAGGCGAGAAGAGTGTGATTCATAGCTCAAATGAAGTGTGAAGGTGTGTTCATAGCTCAACGAAGGTGACAAGAGTGTGATTCATAGTCAACTGAAGGCTGAGAAGAGTGTGATTCATAGCTCAACTGAAGGCTGAAGAGTGTTGATTCATAGCTCAACTGAAGGCTGAGAAGAGTGTGATTCATAGCCAACTGAAGGCTGGAAGATGTGAGTCATAGCTCAACTGTAGGCTGTGAACAGCGTGGGATTCATTTGCCAACTGAAGGCTGAGAAGTGTGTGAGTATAGCACCACCTGAAGGCTGAAGATGAGTGTGATTTCATTAGCCCAACTGAAGGATGAGAAGTGTGTGTGTCAGAGCCTACCGGATGGCCTGAGGTAGAGTGTTGATTCTAAGCCCAACGGATGGCGGAGAAGTGTGTGCATTCATAGCCCCAACTGAAGGCTCGGAGTGAGTGTGATTCATTAGCCCAACTGATGGCTGAGAATATAGTGTGATTCATAGCTCACTGAAGGCTGAGTAGGAGAGTGATTCATTGCCCATACTGTAGGCCTGAGATGAGTGGTTTCATTAGCCCAAACTGAAGGCGGGAAGGTTGTGTCAGAGCCCAAAGGAAGGCTGAGAAGAGTGTGATTCAATGCCCAACTGAAGGCTGAGAAGAGTGTGATTCATAGCCCATCTGAAGGCTGAGACTGAGTGTGGAGTCATAGCCCAACTGAAGGTGAGAGAGGTGTGATTCATAGCCCAACTGAAGGCTGATGAAGAGGGGATTCATAGCTCAACTGAAGGCTGAGGAAGAGTGTGATTCTTTAGTCATCTAAAGGCTGAGAAATGAGTGTGATTCATTGCCCATGAATGCTGAGAAGAGTGTGATCTAATAGCCCATGTTGGGCTGAGAAGAGTTGTGATTCATAGCCCAAACCTGAAGGCTAGAAGAGTGTGATTCATAGTCAACTGGAATGGCTGAAAAGAGTGTGATGCATAGCTAAACTGAAGGCTGAGAAGAGGTTGATTTCTTTAGCATCAACTGAAGGTTCGAGAAGTGTGTGGTCATAGACCTCAACCTGAAGGCTGAGAAGAGTGTGATTCATAGTCAACTCTAGGCTGAGAGAGTGTGATTCATAGCCCAACTGAAGCTGAGAAGAGTGTTGATTTTGCCCAACTGAAGGCTCAGAGAAGAGTAAGTTATCATAGCTCTCAACTGAAGGCTGAGAAGAGTGTGATTATAGCCCAATACTGATTGGATGACAGAAGAGTGTGATTCATAGCTCTCAATGAAGGCTGAGATGAGTGTGTTAATAGCTCAACTGAAGGCTGAGAAGAGATCTGATTCTAGTCAAACTGAAGGTGTGAAGGTGTGATTCATAGACCAACTGAAGGCTGAGAAGAGTGTGATTTCATAGCTCAATGATGGCTGAGAAGAGAGTGATTATAGGCCAACTGAAGGCTGAGGAATGAGTGTGATTCACATCACCCACTGAAGGCTGAGAAGGTGTGATTCATAGCTCAACGGAAGGCTGAGAGGAAGACTGTGATTCATCCTGACCAATTGAAGGCTGAGATGAGTGTGATTCATAACGCTCAACTGAAGGCGGAGAAGGTGTGATTCATAGCCCACTGAAGGTCTGCAGAAGAGTGTGATTCATTAAGCCCAATTGAAGGCTGTGAAGAGTGTGATTTCGTATAGCCCAAATGATAGGCTGAGAAAGGTGTGATTCATAGCTCAACTTGAAGGCTGAGGATGAGTGTGATTCATAGCCAACCTGAAGTGCTGAGAAGAGTGTTGATTCATAGCCAACTGACAGGCTGTGAGAAAGAGTGTGATGTCGTTTTAGCCCAACTGAAGGCTGAGAAGAGTGTGATTCATAGCCTCAACTGATGGCTGAGAAGCGTCTGTGATTTTCATAGCCAACTGAATGCTGAGAAGAGTGTGATGTCATAGCCCAACTGAAGGCTGAGATGAGTTGTGGATTCATAGCACCCAACTGAAGGCCGAGATGAGTGTGATTCATAGCCCAACTGAAGGCTGGGATGAGTGTGATTCATAAGCCCAACGGAAGGTGAAGAAGGAGTGTGATTCATAGCCCATCTGAAGGTGCGAGATGAGTGTGATTGTAGCCCAATTGAAGGCTGAGAAGAGTGTGATTCATAGCTCAACTGAAGGCTGAGAAGCGGTTTGTGATTCATAGCCCAAACTGAAGGCTGAGGAAGAGTGTGATTCATCGCCCAACTGAAGCTAGATAAGAGTGTGATTCATTAGCCAACTGGAAGGGCTGAGAGAAGAGTGTGATTCATAGCCAACTGAAGGCTGAGGAAAGCAGTGTGATTCAAAGCCCAACGAAGGCTGAAGAAGCGTGTGATTCATAGGCCCAACTGATCTGACTGTGAAGAGTGTGATTCATAGCCATGAAGGCTGAGTAAAAAGTGGATTCATAGCTCAACTGAAGGCTGTGAAAGGTGTTGATTCATAGCCCAACTGAAGGCTGGATGAGCTGTGATTCATAGCCCAACTGAGGCTGAGAAGAGTGTGTTCATAGCCAACTGAAGGCTGAGAAGAGCTGTGATTCATAGCCCAACCGAAGGGCTGAGAAGAGTGTGATTATAGCCCAACTGAAGGCTGAGAAGAGTGTGATTCAAAGCCCAACGGAAGGCTGAGAAGAGTGTCATTCAAAGCCCAAGGAAAAGGCTGAGAAGAGTGTGATTAATAGCCCAACTGAAGGTGGGGGGGGGAATGTGAATGAGTTGGATTCATAGCCCAAACGTGAAGGGGCTCTGAGAAGGAGTGTGATGTAGCTCAACTGTAGGCTGAAGAATGTGATTCATAGCTCAACTGAAGCTGAAGAAGAGTGTGATTTATAGCCAACCTCGAAGGCTGAGAAGAGTTGTATTCATAGCCCAACTGAAGGCTGAATAGGTTGATCATACCCAACTGAAGGCTGAGAAGAGTGTGATCATAGCCCATGGAGGCTGAGAAGAGTGTGGTTCATAGCCCACTGAAGGCTGAGAAGAGTGTGAATTCAAAGCCCCCAACGGAAGGCTGAGATAGAGTGTTGATTCATAGCCCCAACTGAAGGCTGAGAATGAGTCTGTTTCATACAGCCAACTGAAGGGCTGAGAACTGGTGGATGATTCATAGCTCAACTGATGGCCTGAGAAGAGTGTGATTCATTGCCCAACTGGAAGGCTGAGAAGAGTGGATTCATAGCCCAACTGAAGGCTGAGTGATAGAGTGTGTTTCATAGCCCTAACTGAAGACTGAGAAGAGGTGTGATTCAAAGGCCCAACTGAAGGCTGAGAAGAGTGTGATTCTTAGCCAAACTGAAGGGCTGAGAAGTGTGTGATTCATTGCCCAACTGAATGGCTGAGAAGAGTGTGATTCAATAGCCCAACTGGAAGGCTGAGAAGAGTAGTGTATTCATTGCTCAATTGAAGGGCTGAGAAGAGTAGTGATTAATAGCTCATTGAAGCTGAGAAGAGTGTGATTCATAGCCCAAATGGTGGCTGAGAAGGTGTGATTCATAGCCAACTGAAGGCTGAGAAGAGTGTGATTCATAGACCAATGGATGCTGAGAGAGTGTGATTCATTAGCCCAACCTGTGCAAGGCTGGGAAGAGTGTGATTCTTTGCCCAACTTGAGGATGAGAAGAGTGTTGATTCATAGCTCAACTGAAGGTTGAGAAGTGTGTGATGCATAGCTCAACTGAAGCTGAGAAGAGTGTGATTCTATGATCAACTGAAGGCTGAGCTGAGTGTGAGTAATAGCCCAACTGAAGGCTGTGAAGAGTGGGGATTTCTAGCTCAACTGAAGCTGAGAAGAGTGTGATTCATAGCCCAATGAAGGCTGGAAGAGTGTGATTTTATTGCCCTATTGAAGATGAGAAGAGTATGATTCATAGCTCAACATGAAGGCTGTGAAATGTGTGATTCATTAGCCCAGCTGAAGGCTGAGAAGAGTGTGTTACATAGCACAAGACTGAGGCTTGAGGAAGAGTGTGATTCATAGCTCAACTGAAGGCTGAGAAGATGTGTGATTCATGCTCCAATGAAGCTGAGAAGAGTGAGTATCATACCCCCAACTGAACCGGCTGGAAGAGTGTGATTCATTAGCTCAAACTGAAGGCTGTGAAGAGTTGTGATGCATAGCCCAATGAAGGTGAGATAGCGTGTGATTCAAAAGCCAACGGAAGGCTGAGAAGAGTGTGATTCATAGCCCAACTGAAAGGCTGAGAAGAGTGTGATTCATAGCCCAACGGAAGGCTGAGAAGAGTGTGGTTCATAGCCCCATCTGATAGGCTGAGAAGAGTGTGATTAATAGCCCAAAGGAAGGGCTGAGAGGAGTGTGATTCATAGCTCTAACTGAAGGCTGTGATAGAGTGTGATTCATAGCTCAACTGAAGGCTGACAAGAGTGTGTTCATAGCTCATAATGAAGGCTGTTGAATAAGATGGGTGATTCATAGCTCAACTGAAGGCAGTGAAGAGTGTGATTCATAGCTCAACTGAAGGTAGAGAGTGTGATTTCGTTTAGAGCCCAAGAGGCTGAGTAGAGTTGGTGATTCTTAGCTCATGATGAAGGCTGAGAAGCGGTGTGATTCATAGCCCAACTGAAGGTCGAGATGAGTGTGATCTTAGGCCCCATCCTCGAAGGCTGAGAAGAGTGTGATCATAGCCAAAATGAAGGCTGAGAAGAGTGTGATTTCTTAGCCCAACTGTAGGCTTGAGATAGAGTGTGATTCAAAGCCCAAAACGGAAGGCTAGTGAAGAGTGTGATTAATAGCCCAACTGAAGGTGAGAAAGAGTGTGATTCATTAGCCCAATGGAAGCCTGAGATAAGTGTGATTCATAGTCAACTGAAGGCTGAGAAGGACTGAGTGATTGCATAGCCAATGAAGGCTGAGAGAGTGTTGATTCATGCCCAACCTGAGTTGAGTAGAGTGTGATTTCATAGCCAACTGAAGGGCTGAGAAAGAGTGTGATTCAAGCCCACTGAAGGCTGAGAAGAGTGTGATTCATAGCCAGCTGAAGCCTGAGAAAGAGGTTGATTCATAGCCCAATGAAGGCTGAGAAGAGAGTGATCATAGCCCAACTGATGGCTGGAAGAGTGTGATTCATAGATCAACTGAAGGCTGAGATGAGTGTGATTCAAAGGCTCAACTGAAGGGCTGAGATGAAAGAGTGTGTGTGATTCTTAGCGCCATAACTGAATGCTGAGAAGTGTGTGGATTCATAGCCCACTGAGGGGCTGAGAAGAGTGTGATTCATTAGCCAACTGAAGGGCCTGAGATGAGAGTGATTTACATAGCTCAACTGTAGGCTGAGAAGAGCTGTGATGATTTCATAGCTCATACTGAAGGCTGGAAGAGTTTATTCATAGCTCAACTGAAGGTGAGAAGAGGTGTGAGTCATAGCCCAACTTGGAAGCTAGAGAAGAGTGTGATTCATACGCTCAACTGAAAGGTGAGTAGAGTGTGATTCATAGCCCAACTGAAGGCCTGAGAAGTGTGTGATTCAAGCCCAATGAAGGTCTGAGAAGGAGTGTGATTCATAGCCAACCGGACAGGCTCCGAGATGGAGTGTGATTCATAGCCCAACTGAAGGCTGAGAAGAGTGAGATTCATAGCACAAACGGTAGGCTGAGAAGAGTGTGATTCATAGCTCAACTGAAGGCGGAGAAGAGTGTGATTCATAGCTCAACTGAAGGGCTGAGAAGAGTGTGATTCATAGCCAACTGAATGCTTGAAGAGTGTGATTCATAGCCCATACTGAGGGCTGAGTAGAGTGTGATTCATAGCCCAACGGAAGGCTGAGAAGAGTGTGATTCATAGCTCAACTGAAAGGCTGGAGAAGAGTTTGTGATTCATAGCTCATCTGAAGGCTGAGGATGAGTTGATTCATTGCTCAACTGAAGGCTGAGAAGAGTTGTGAGTCATACGCCCCAATGAAGGCTGAGATGAGACGTGTGATTCATTAGCTCAACTGAAGGCCTGAGTAGAGTGTGATTCATAGCCCAATACTGAAGGCTGAGTTGAGTGTGATTATAGCCCAACTGAAGGGCTGTGAAGAGTAAGATTCATAGTCAAAATGAGTCTTGAGAAGAGCTGTGATCTCATAGCCCTACTGAAGGCTGAGAAGTGTGTGATTCCTCATTGCTCAATGAAGGCTGAGAAGGAGTGTGATTCATAGCTCAACTGATAGCTGAGAAGAGTGTGATTATAGCCCAACTGAAGGCTGGAGTAGAGTGTGATTCATAGCCCATCCGAAGGCCTGAGAAGAGTGTGTTCATAGCTCTACTGATCGGCTGAGACAGTAGTGTGATTTCATAGCCCAACTGAAAGGTGAGAATGAGAAGTGTTGTGATTCATAGCCAACTGAACGGCATGACGAGAGTGTGATTCAAATAGCTCAACTGAAGGCTGAGAAGACTGTGTTTCATAGCCCAACTGAAGGCTAGAAGAGTGTGTTTCATAGCTCACTGAAGGCTGAGAAGAGTGTGATTGATTCATAGCCCAACTGAAGGTGAGATAGAGTGTTGTATTTCAACCTCAAACTGAAGGCTGAGTAAGAGTTGGGGGGGGGGGGGTCGGAGCCCAACTGAAAGGCTGAGATCAGTGTGTGATTCATAGCTCAACTGAAGGACTGAGAAGAGTTGATGCATAGCACCTGAAGGGCTGGAGAGAGTGTGATTCATAGCCAACTGAAGGCTGAGGAAGAGTGTGTTTCGTTGCACAACTGAAGGCTGAGAAGAGTGTGATTCATAGCTCAACTAAAGGCTTGTGAAGCGTTGTGATTCTTAGCCCATACTGAGGACTTGAGAAGAGTGTGATTAAGCCCAACTGACGGCCTGGAGAAAGAGTGTGTTTCATAGCCCAAAGCGAAGGCTGTGAAGTGATGTGATTCATAGGCACCAACTGAAGGCTGAGAAGAGAGTGAGCGATTCTAAGCAAACGGATGGCTGAGAAGAGTGGTGATTCATACGATCATCTGAAAGGCTGAGAGAGTGTGATTCATTCTTAGCCCAACTGAAGGCTGAGAAAAGTGTGATCTTCATAGCTCAACTGAAGGCTGGAAGTGTTGTAGATTTCATAGGCCAACTGTACAGCTGAGAAGAGTGTGATTCATAGCGCCCAATGAAGGCTGAGAAGAGTGTGTTTATTGCCCAAACTGAAGGCTGAGAAGAGTGTGATTCAAAGCCCACTGGAAGGCTGAGATGAAGCAAACGAGTGTGATTCATAGCCCAACTGAAGGCTGGATAGAGTTGCTGATCATGGCCCAACTGTAGCTGAGAAGAGTGTGGATTCATAAGGCCCAACTGTAAGGCTGAGAAGAGGATGAGATTCATAGCTCAACTGAAGGCTGTGAAGAGTGTGATTCATAGCTCAACTGTAGGCTCTGAGAAGCAGTGTGATACCATAGCCCAACTGAAGAGTCTGTGATTAGGAGTGTGAGTCATAAGACCCACTGAAGGGCTGAGTAAGTAGTGTGATCATAGCCAACTGAAGGTGAGATGAGTGTGATTCTTTGCCTCAATGGAAGGCTGAGAAGAGTGTGATTAATAGCTCAACTGAAAGGCTGAGAAGAGTGATTCCATAGACTCCAACTGAAGGCTGAGAAGAGCTTGTGAGTCATAGCCCAAACTAAGGCTGAGAAAGAGTGTGAATTTCATAGCTCAACTGAGGCCCTGAGAAGAGTGTGATTCATAGCCCAACTGAAGTGCTGAGAAAGCGTTGGGATTTATAGAACCAACTGAAGCTGCGATGAGTAGTTTCTTAGCTCAAAACTGAAGGCTGGAAGAGTGTGATTCATAGACACCTGAAGGTGAGAAGAGTGTGATTACATTAGCTCAACTGTAAGGCTGAGAGGAGTGTGATTCATATGCTCAAACTGAAGGCTGAGAAGAGTGTGTTTCATAGCTCAACTGATGGCTTTGGAAGAGTGTGATTCATAGCCCCCAACTGAAGGGCCTGAGAAGAGTGTGATTCATCAGTCAACGAAGGCTGACGAAGAGTGTGTTTTCATAGCCGAACTGAAGGCTGGAAGAGTGTGATTCATAGCCACAACTGAAGGCTGAGAGAGTGTGATTCATAGGCCCAACTGAAGGCTGAGCAAGAGTGTGATTCAATAGCTCAACTGAAGGCTGAGACGAGTGTGATTCATAGCCCAACTGAAGGTGAGAAGAGTGTGATTCATAGCCCAACGGAAGGCTGAGAAGTGTGTGATTCTAGCCCCAACGGATAGGCTGAGAAGAGGTGTGATTCTCATAGCCCTCAACGGACAGGCTGAGAAGAAGAGTGTGTTTCATAGCCTCACTGAAGGCTGAGAGAGTGTGTGATTCATAGCTCAACTGATGGATGAGAAGTGTGTGATTCCTTAGCTCAACTGAGAGGCTGCGTAAGACGTTGTGATTCCTAGCCCAATGAATGGCTGAGAAGAGTGTGATTCATAGCTCAACTGATGGGCTGTGAAGAGTGTGATTCATAGCCCAACTGTAGGCTGAGAGAGTGTGTTTCATAGCTCAACTGAAGGCTGTGAAGAGTGTGATTCATTGCTCAATGGAAGGCTGACATGAGGTGATTCATAGCTCAAAACTGAAGGCTGAGAAGAGTGTGTTCATAGCCCAACTGAAGGCTGAGAAGTGTGTGATTCATAGCTCAACTGAAGGCTGTGAAGAGTGAGAGTGTGATTCATACTCACTGAAGGCTGACAAGAGTGTGATTCACTAGCTCTAAACTGATAGGCCTGAGGAGAGTGTGATTCTCATAGCTCAACTTGAAGGCTGAGAAGAGTGTGATTTTAGCTTCAATCTGAAGGCTGAGAAGAGTGTGATTCATAGCCCATCTGAAAGGCTGAGAAGAGTGTGATTCATAGCGCAACGGATGGCTGTGAAGAGTGGTGATTCTAAGCCTCCAACTGAAGGCTGATAAGAGTTGTGATTCATAGCCCATACGGAAGGCCTGTGAAGAGTGTGATTCTCCTCATGGCCTTGTTTCGTCTATGGTAAGTGAGACTGCACTACCAGTAAATGTAAAAACTTGACTACGACCATATTTTTCTGGGACAAATTCTAGACAGGGCACATACAGGCTTCTGGGCCAGAATAAATAAAATGTAGTCGTTAGATTGCTGCTGAAGATGGCATCTCATAAGGTCAGTTAATATATCGAACAGAACTTGCATTCTTGCACTAATAATATTCGCTTCTGAAGTAGATTCCTTCGTATGCGTCGTCCATTCAAGCCCCTGCCATAAATCTATTCTGTGGCCATTGTCCGTTTTAGTTCTGCGACAGATAATTTTACTGGCCATCGTACATTTCAGACACATCGGTAAGTAACTTTGTGACCTTCTTACATTTTAGTTCTACCGTGAATAATGCCTTGAACTTTTCAGGAAAACGGGTATTACAGTTTAATAATAATTTTTAAAAAAGCTTCACAAGCTAAAGAAATTTCTTACCTAGAGCAAGGTGAAAGTAAACTTACCAAATACGTGATCTGTGTATGTGGATGATGACGGCTGGAAACAAGGGGAGGAAATGTCAGAGTTCTAAAACACTAATACACAAGTCTATCTCCAGTTTCTTATATAAGTGATTTGTATGAGGTATAGAGACCAGAAGACATTATCCTTTCAAAGCTGCCAT
>JAFLJL010014611.1:0-13224 GCA_018398815.1 Conus ventricosus | reverse complement strand
TAAGTCTCAAGGGGAGAGGAATAAGGCTGCAAGAGGGGGCAAGCAATTATCACACGTGTTAACTAAGATGTTCAACCTTCTGCGGAAGTTTGTTTAAATAGTTGATAATGAATGTCATCTATACCTGGAGAGGAATCGCTGCAAGAGAGCAAGGCAGATTCGCTTCGTTAATGTGAAAGGAAGTTGTAGTCTTCCATGTTGTCGGATGAAAAGTTGCAGGGTGACTCTTCTTTTAGGGCTTGTTTTGACAAAAGTGACTGATTTATTAGAAGAGAGGAATTCTTTCAATGGTTGAAGCAAGCAGATTAGCAACCGCCTTCCTCTCTGTTACTAAAGAATCCGAAAACTTGAGATGGTTCACAGTGGGACAGGTGCTCCTCCCTTTGACCCTCTTAATGATGTTCCACACCCCCTTCCTGGAAGTTCTTGATGTCAGCCCGGAGCAGAAGCCTCTCCAGGACCGACGCTTACTGATTCTAAAAGTGTGTCTTGATTTAGCACGGAGCTTTTGATGGGCTCGAGCGTTGGGACCCGAAGGTCGTTGGTATACCTGACGCTGAGCCCGTTTTCTAATTTTGGGAAATTTGTTGGCATTCCGAATCGAACCAGGGTGCTTTGGGCACCCGAAGTTTATCGGAAGACACTGGAATACAGGCTTTAGCACATTCGATCATAGTGTTAGTCAGTGATCCAGCTGGATCCGGACTCTGAAAAAAATCAGTGTCCTGGAACTCCCCAGAAACAGTGGCCGCAAATAGATCCCAGTTTGCTTTCCCATAATTTAGATGCTGAGAGACAGAGATGTGTTCAGTTATTACAGGTTGTAGAAGGACAGGGAAATGGTCACTTCCGTGCAGATCGCCATGGACAGACCACTCACAGTCCAGGACCAGCGAGGGGTCACAAACCGACAAATCCAAACACGAAAGTGAACCTGAGGAAGAGCGGAGATAAGTTGCAGATCCGTCATTCAGACAACACAAATCCAAGTCCGAAAGGACATCCTCAATCAGCAGACCTCCGGGTGATGCACCGGCACCACCCCAAAGAGGATTGTGACCGTTAAAGTCACCCAACAGCAAAAAAGGTCGAGGGAGCTCCTCCATCAGACTGACAAGGTCCCGACGACAAACCGGGACAGAAGGTGAGAGATAAAGAGAACAGATTGTCACAGTCTTGTGGAGAGTGACCCTCACAGCTACAGCCTGAAGGGAGGTAGACAGAGTGACAGGACTATACAACAAAGTCTTGTGTAGGAGAAGGGCAACACCGCCCGACAGTCCCAACGTGGATGGTTGTGCAGTTTCGAAAGAATATTAAAGCCAGAAAGAGCAAAGGTCTTCTGGCTTTGAATTTGAGTTTCTTGAAGAGCCACGACAGGTTTTAGAGACTGACACAGAAGCTGCAGCTCCTCGAAGTTGGAATTTAGACCACGGATATTCCAATGGAATATTGTATTATCCATGGTGCAGAGGGCGAAAAGGAGAGATCAGGTCATCTCCTCCTCAACATCTGCTGCTAAAGCTGTAAATTTGTTGCTTAATTTCACTGGACTATCTGCAGACCTGCTGGCAGACTTGCCAACAGGTGAAGTAGGTCTGGGTTTGGGGGACGGTGGAGGTTTTTTCCTCAACTCCACCATCTCCACACTAGGTTGAACTCCCTTGCCCGCACGGGCACTGGACAGAGGAGTTCGAGGAGGGGTGCTGGTTTTTTAATCTGCCCAGCAGCAGATGTTGTAGACTGCTGGGCAGTCTGAGGGGTGGCGGATTTTTTTGCCTCCACCAGGGGCAGTCACTTTGGTTTGGAAGGTGGTGGACCTGCTTCCACCAGAGCTGACAGTTTTTCCTTGCAATGTCTTCGAAAACGTAAAGTTATCAGTCCGACAGCAGACTGACCGAGTTGGAAAATGTTGGAACTTTCTTTACGGCCGAAGCATACGAAGAAGCTGTCGGCGACTGACTGCCCACAACCTGCTTGCGGGCTTCAAAAAAGGAGATCTTCTTTTCTGTCTTAACCCTTTGTATTGCAGATTCCTGAATCCACAGAGGACAATTCCGTGAAGAGGAGGGATGGTCGCCACCGCAGTTTGCACAATGTGCCGGATCTTTACACGGCCCATCATGGGTTGCCTTGCAGCAAATACCACACACCTCCTGCCCAGAACAACGGTCTCTGACATGGCCAAACTTCTGGCATCGGAAGCACCTCAACGGGGACGGAACGTACAACTGAAACCCGGACAATCAGGTAGCCGACTTTGATGACCGGAGGCAGCACAGGGTTGCAGAATGTCAGAAAGAGGGTGTTGGTGGCCACTCTTTCTGCACCCTTCTTGACAGTCACCCTGCGCACCTCCGTCACACCCTGGGATGCCAGCTCCGTTTTGATTTCTGCCTCCGAGACTCCTGATAAAATCCCGGCAGCGAATCACGCCTTTAGATGAATTTAACTGTTTGTGGGGAGTTACCCTGATCTCCCTGTCCACTAGTTTAGTTGCTTTCAGCAGCTGTTCAGATCGTTTGTGTGACTTGCATTGAATAAGAAATGAACCATTCCTCAACCTCTTGATGGACCGAGGGTCACCTGCTATACCTTGAAAGCCCTTTTGGATAGCAAATGGGCTCAAAGCTGAAAGGGGTCTTTCTTGCTCCGTTCCTTCCATAACGAGCCAGGAAGCCCAGAAACCTGTCTTCTGTCGTATCTCCATATCCGAATCGCTGTCAGAATCGAAATTCCCTGAAATAGGGGATGCTGCCTTCCTCTTTTTTGGGGGGATGTGTTTTGAAAAAGCCATGTGTATTTTAGTATATTTCATCCCTCCCTTACCCACCCACCCTTGGAGTCCAACTAAGGGGCCAGGGCCAAGAAACCAATGTCTTGACCCCTTCCAGGCTTCGGGAGAGACATACGACAAGCAGAAGCAACCAACCCTATCCCCCCTGATCATGCTCAACTCCCGGGAACAGAGCTGAGCACTGCAGGGGTTTACTTGGCCAGCTGGGGAACTGCCCGCTTGACCCAACCCCAAGAAGGGGAGCCGATTAGTACACCCGGGCCAAAGTGTACTCCCTGTCTAGGAGAGGTCCGAGCCAAAGTGATGTGTTGAGAGCGCTGGCCCTCTCAATCACCAGGATCTCATTCCCCTCCGACACAGGTCGCACCGCACGGCAAATCTTAAGGAGACCACAGAGAGAAAAGGAGTGTGGAAAAGAAGACTTGAAGGGAGACGAAGATAGAAAAGGACCAAATAGGGAGGCAGAAAACAAGAAAAGAGAAAGGCGGGTTACTCTTACTCTTAGTCAGGATCCTCACCCTTAGCCTATCTGACATGGGAAGCCCTACCAGGGGCATCAACTCTTACCACGTTACGCTTAGGCCAAACAGCATCTGCACCTCTCAGGCCTAGAAGCAGTGTGAAAAAAACAGCCTATCTCCAAGTATTGATGCCCCCGCCAGCAAAGCCTAAGGGATCACTGGACCACGCAAACCCTCCGACCACGACAAGGTCGCAACCCCCGGAGGGTTTCACACATCTCTAAATAACTTCTAGAAACGCACCAGAAACTTTGTTCAAAATCTACTTCCATAAAATCTTAAATCAGATAAAAAATGTTTATCTCTCTCAAAAACTCAAGGATCACGTCAGGCGGAACATCCCTGAACACGATCTTCATGGACTCCGCTGTAAAATGTTTGTCTCACATCGTGCAAGTCCCAACACTAAAAGAACATGTTTCATTGTGAGTGGCGCATGACATGGAATGCACCACGGAGCTTCTTCACTCTTTAAAAGGTAGCAATGGGTAAAATACGAACGGCCGGTGTGCAGCCGGCACAGAACCGTTTCCTCTTTACAACCACCAGACGCAGATGGGAGAACTCCTGAAGGTTTGGACGGATCTGAAAGTGTTATTTGTCTGCGTGTTCCAATCCTCCTGCCAGAGGTCTCACATAATCGTTAATTTTGGGTTTCACATCTGAGCAGGGGATATAAATGTTGGACAGTTTCTCTCTTGTGGCATTCTTGGCTAAACGATCAACCATTTCGTTCCCGCCAATGCCAACATGACCAGGAATCCAAGCCAGAATAATGTTGTAACCATCCACTTTCAACTTGGTCAAAAGTTCAAAAAAGTGTAATAGTTCTGGGTGCTGAAGGTTGCGGCCAGCTATGGCCTCCAACGCTGACAGTGAATCTGACAGAACCAGAAAGTCCCTCTTCTTAGAATGCGAGATCATCTTCAATGCGAGAACCAGAGCAGTCAGTTCAGCGGAATAGACAGAAGCGTCTGAAGTTATATGTTCTAACAGTATCTGGGAAGGAGCCCCAGGGCAATAGGCTGCACAGGCCACTCCCTCCTCAGACTTGGAACCGTCAGTGAAAATTTTCTGAGAAGATGGAAATTTTGAACAGAGGTCATCATACAATGCCTTGTATGCCAGAGCACTGGTAGACTCTTTACAAAAAGCTGCAAGATCAAAACGAATCTCTGGTGTGAAAAAGGTCCACAGAGGTTCATCTGGAAACTTGGAAAAATCGGGCACAACTCCTAGGTCTAGACCTGCATTCCGCACGCGAGGCCTCATACGAAGACCAAACGGCGGAATACATTTAGGGTTGGTTTCAAACTTACTTTGGAACGGAGGGTCAAAGACACAGTCATAGGCAGGGTTTTCTGGTTCCGAGAACAGTCTGATATAATTCATAGACAGTTTCAGCCTGCGGTTGGACAGTAAGGGTTCACCTGCCTCTGCGTACAGGCTGTACACAGGGGTGGTGCGGAACGCTCCAAGACAGAGACGAAGCACTTGATGGTGGATAGGGTCCAAGAGTTTTAGGTAAGATGATCTTGCAGAGCCGTACACAGCACAACCATAGTCCAGTTTGGAACGGACCAAGGCTCTGTAGTGGTGCAGCAAAGTTTTCTTATCAGTGCCCCAGTCAGTGTGCGCTACGACCCGCAGAATGTTCAGTGCTTTCTGACAAGCAGTTTTGAGCTTTTTAATGTGACCATAATGTTTAGTACAAAGTATTGTCATCAAGACTGCTGCCACAGTCATCACAGTGATAATTCACATTCATTATATCACTCCATGGTTGCTAAAATGCAGGCAAAAAAAATTAATGAGGAAAATTTATGTTATGTTTGAGAAGATATATTTCTCCAAAAACAGAGTATGGCTGCTTTTGTGGCGGGATTTAAAAGTCATGCATGCAAAAATTGACATGATTACAAATTTTTTCTTGTCGGAAAGCACTGAATATTCTGCGGGTCGTAGCGCACACTGACTGGGGCACCGATAAAACTTCGCTGCACCACTACAGAGCCTTGGTCCGTTCCAAACTGGACTATGGTTGTGCTGTGTACGGCTCTGCAAGATCATCTTACCTAAAACTCTTGGACCCTATCCACCATCAAGGGCTTCGTCTCCGTCTTGGAGCTCACAAGATATAATAGCTTGTGCACACTGAGGAAGAAGAAGAAAGAAATACTGTGTTGTTTTTCAAACAACTGATATGCTCAATTGTAACTTTTTTTCTCTTTCCCATCTTCCTGCTTAGGAACTTTACTGATTCCGAGTTTTCTGTATGTCTGTAAACAAGTATACTATACATAATTGCTGTGCGCGCGTGTGTGTGTGTGTGTGTGCGTGTGTGTGTGTGTGTGCGTGTTTACGCTTTTGTTACATTTGTGGCCTAGAAATGATACACAAGCCATTAACCAGTACGTGGTGTATTTCCATGTTGTACATATAGAAATATTTTCCTTCTGGTTCTTGATTAGGCCCAATTAGGCCCGATTCTCAAGACAATTTTTTTTATGTATTATGTGTACTTCGTGTTAAAAAAAACACCACCTTTAAGTACATATATTTTGTATTTCTTTCACCTTTCACACTCATCCATCATAATCATGATTACACAAAATAGCAAAATTCCGATTTATACACAACCTTTATACTGATGTGTGCTAGAACTGTTAGGATGAGATAATGTTGCTTATAGCCCAGCCGACCGCAAAGGGCCACATCGCTAGTACTGTT
The DNA here is from genome assembly GCA_018398815.1 of Conus ventricosus. Taxonomy (NCBI): domain Eukaryota; kingdom Metazoa; phylum Mollusca; class Gastropoda; order Neogastropoda; family Conidae; genus Conus; species Conus ventricosus. The sequence continues at coordinate 7,176 of JAFLJL010014611.1, read as the reverse complement.
ACTGTTACTGATATAGATCTACAAATATGATGAATGTACAATGAAAGAACTAATGAGGAAGAATGAGAGAAAATATAAAACTTTAAAAAAAATAAAATAAAATAAAGCAAGCAAGCTGCAGCGTGTATTACAACAGGGACACTCATTCTGGTGGTTTAACGTGGGCTGTTGATGTGGTCTTCTCAGTTAACGTGGGCTGTTGACGTGGTCTTGTCAGTGACTGCAGGATCCCTGGGATTCCCAACTGTCTACCTACCAGGGCACCCAGGCGAGAAAGAGTTTTGATTGTGCAGCAGATAGTTTTTCCTCATGCTGTCTCGTCTGGTGAGGTAAGGTAAGGTAATGTTGCTTATAGCCCAGCCAACCGCAAAAGGTCATGTCAGGGCTGTCACCGCGTTAAGGTAAGGTAAGGTAAGGTTGCTTATAGCCCAGCCAACCGCAAAAGGTCATGTCAGGGCTGTCACCGCGTTAAGGTAAGGTAAGGTAAGGTTGCTTATAGCCCAGCCAACCGCAAAAGGTCATGTCAGGGCTGTCACCGCGTTAAGGTAAGGTAAGGTAAGGTAAGGTAATGTTGCTTATAGCCCAGCCAACCGCAAAAGGTCATGTCAGGGCTGTCATGTTAAAATCAACCCACAAGTCATCTAAGGAAAAAAGAAAAAAGAAACATTCACACATCCTCTTTAAAATACATCTCCTAAAAGCGTACCAGAAACTTTGAAATCTTTCTTCCGTAACATCTTAGGTCAGATGAAAAAAGTTAATCTTTCAGAAACTCAAAGATCACATCAAGTGGGACATCTTTGAAAAGGGTTTTCATGGAGTCTGCTGTAAAGTATTTATGTCTCAAATTGTGCAGGTGACCCATCGGGTAAGATAATGTTGCTTATAGCCCAGCCGACCGCAAAGGGCCATATCAGGCTTTCACCACGTTAAAATCAACTCAAGTCATTCATTCACACAACTCAAAATACATCTTATAAAAACCCACCCTAAATGTTGTTAAAAACTTTCACTGTAAAATCTCAGATCTGAAGAAAAATGTTAATCTCTTTCAAAAATTCATTGTGTGGTTCCAGAGTAAGGTAAGGTAATGTTGCTTTTAGCCCAGCTGACCACAAGATAAGATAATGTTGCTTATAGCCCAGCCGACCGCAAAGGGCACATCAGGGCTGTCACCACGTTAAAATCAACTCACCAGTCATTTTAAAAAAAAAAAAAAAAAAAAAAAAAAAAAAAAAAAAAATTTCACACATCTTGTTAAATGACATCGTCTACAAACGCACCAGAAACTTTGTTAAAAATCTTTCTGCCGTAAAATCTTAAATCAGATAAAAAATGTTAATCTCTCTCAAAAACTCAAGGATCACGTCAGGCGGGACATCCCTGAACAGGATCTTCATGGACTCCGCCGTAAAAATGTTTGTGTCTCACATCGTGCAAGTCCCAACACTCTAAAAGTACATGTTTCATTGTGAGTGGCGCATGACATGGAATGCAACCACGGAGCTTCTTCACTCTTTAAAAGGTAAGCATGGGTAAAATACGTATGGCCGGTGTGCAGCCGGCACAGAACCGTTTCCTCTTACGACCTCCCGATGTGGATGGGAGGAAGTTCTTAAGGTTTGGACGGATCTGAAAGAGTTTGTTACTCGTCTGTGTGTTCCAATCCTCCTGCCAGAGGTCTCTCACATAATCGTTAATTTTGGGTTTCACGTCTGAGCAGGGGATATAAATGTTTGACAGTTTCTCTCTTGTGGCGTTCTTGGCTAAACGATCAACCATTTCGTTCCCGCCGATGCCAACATGACCAGGAACCCAAGCAGAGTAATGTTGTAACCGTCGCCTTCAACTTGCTAAAAAGTTCAAAAAAAAGTAAAAAGTTCTGGATGCTGAAGGTTGCGGCCAGCTATGGCCTCCAAAGCTGACAGCGAATCCGACAGAACCAGAAAGTCCCTCCTCGAAGAATGGGAGATTATCTTCAAAGCCAGTACTAGAGCAGTAAGTTCAGCAGAATAGACAGAAGCATCTGAATGTATATGTTCCAACAATATCTGAGAAGGAGCCCCAGGGCAGTAGGCTGCACAGGCCACTCCATCCTCAGACTTGGAACCGTCAGTGAAAACTTTTTGATAGGATGGGAATTTGGAACAGAGCTCGGCATACAAAGCCTTGTACGCCAGAGAGCTGGTAGACTCCTTACGGAAAGCTGCGAGATCGAAACGAATCTCTGGTGTGAAAAAGGTCCATGGAGGTTGATCCGGAAACTTGGAAAAATCGGAAACTACTCCCAGGTCTATACCTGCATTCCGCACGTGAGGCTGCATACGAAGCCCAACGGCGGAATACATTTCAGGTTATTTTCAAACTTACTTTGGAACGGAGGGTCAAAAACACAGTCATAGGCGGATTCTGTGGTTCTGAGAACAGTCGGATGTAATAATTCAAAGACAGTTTCAGCCTGCGATTGGACAGTGAAGGTTCACCTGCCTCTGCGTACAGGCTGTACACAGGGGTGGTGCGGAACGCTCCAAGACAGAGACGAAGCCCTGATGGTGGATAGGGTCCAAGAGTTTGAGGTAAGATGATCGTGCGGAGCCGTACACAGCACAACCGTAGTCCAGTTTAGAACGGACCAGGGCTCTGTAGAGGTGCAACAAAGTTTCTTATCAGCGCCCAGTCGGTGTGTGCTACGACCCGCAGAATATTCAGTGCCTTTTGGCAAGCAGTTTTGAGGTTTTTAATATGGCTGAGAAAGTTAGTTTTTGGTCAAAATGACTCCCAGAAATTTGGCCTCTTTAACAGCTGGAATGGGAGATTTCCCTATTTGAAGTTCCGGATCTGGAAAAAACTGACGGAAATTATGGAAGTGAATACACTGGGTTTTTGTAGCAGAAAAGGTGAAACCGTTTTCATCCGCCCACGATGGATTTTATCTACGCAAAGCTGGAGCCTGCGCTGGACACTCGGGTACAGGCTTCCAGTTGCGTAGACGGCAAAATCATCCACAAAACAATGAGCAGTCTGAACCCTGCTGAACTGATTTCACAATGTTGTTGATCTTAATACTAAAGAGGGCAGGAGATAGTATGCTCCCTGTGGAACACCCAACTCCTGCTCGTGGACATCAGAGAGAGTGGTGCCAACCGGATCTGAAACTGTCGTTCTGCCAAAAAATTTTGAATAAAAAGCGGAAGATGACCTCGAAAACCCAGATCGTGGAGATCATGCAGTATCCCTGACTTCCAGGTGGTATCGTAGGCCTTCTCCAAGTCAAAGAAAATTGCCACTGCATGCTGTTGTTTAAAAAAGCGTTCCTAAGTGTAGATTCCAGACGAATCAAATGGTCAACTGTACTACGATGTTTGCGGAAAAACCACACTGTTCTTTCGCCAAAAGGCCATCGGTTTCGAGTTTCACATGAGCCTAGCATTGACATTTTTTCCATCAATTTACAGACACAGCTGGTCAAAGCTATGGGACGGTAGTTAGATGGATTAGAAAGATCTTTTCCAGGTTTGGGGATGGGAATAATGAGGGCTTTCCGCAAGAGGGTGGAAAGCAACCTGTAGTCCACCGTGGTTGTATACCTGTAACAGGATGTTCAGACCTTCCTGCGGAAGATGTTTCAATAGTTGATAATGTATGTCATCTATACCTGGAGAGGAATCGCTGCAAGAGAGTAAGGCAGATTTCAGCTCGTTTAATGTAAAAGGAAGATTGTAGTCTTCCATGTTGTCGGATGAAAAAGTTGCAGGGAGATTTTTCTTTTTGGGCTTTGTGTTTGACAAAAGTGACTGATTTATTAGAAGAGGAGGAATTCTTTTCAATGGTTGAAGCAAGCAGATTAGCAACTGCTTTCTTTTCTGTTATTAAAGAATCCGAAAACTTGAGATGGTTCACAGTGGGACAGGTGTTCTTCCCTTTGATTTTCTTAATGATGTTCCACACTTTTTCTTAGAAGTTTTTGATGTCAGCCTGGAGCAGAAGCTTCTCCAGGACCGACGTTTACTGATTTTAAAAGTGTGTCTTGATTTAGCACGGAGTTTCTGATGGGCTCGAGCGTTGGGACCCGAAGGTCGTGGTATACCTGACGCTGAGCCCGTTTTCTAACTTTGGAAATTTGTTGGCATTCTGAATCGAACCAGGGTGTTTTTGGCATTTGAAGTTTATCGGAAGACACTGGAATACAGGCCTTAGCACATTTAATCATAGTGTTAGTCAGTGATTCAGCTGGGTCAGGACTCTGAAAAAAATCAGTGTCCTGGAACTCCTTAGAAACAGTGGCTGCAAATAGATCCCAGTTTGCTTTCTTATAATTGAGATGTTGAGAGACAGAGGCGGGTTCAGTTAATATGGGCTGTAAAAGAACAGGGAAATGGTCACTTCCGTGCAGATCGTCATGGACAGACCACTCATAGTCCAGGACCAGCGAGGGGTCACAAACCGACAAATCTAAACACGAAAGTGAACCTGTGGAAGAGTGAAGGTAAGTTGCAGATCCGTCGTTCAGACAACACAAATCCAAATCGACAGGATATCCTCAATCAGCAGACCTCTGGATGACGTACCGGCACTACCCCAAAGTGGGTTGTGACCGTTAAAGTCACCCAACAGCAAAAAAGGTCGAGGAAGTTCCCCTAACAGATTGACAAGGTCCTGACGACAAACCGGGACAGAAGGTGGAAGATAAAGGGAGCAGATCGTCACAGGCTTGTGGAGAGTGACTCTCGCAGCTACAGCTTGAAGGGAGGTAGACAGAGCGACAGAACTATACAACAAAGTTTTATGTATGAGAAGGGCAACACCGCCCGACAGTCCCAACGTGGATGGTTGTGCAGGTTTTGAAATAATATTAAAGCCAGAAAGAGTAAAGGTCTTCTGGCTTGAATTTGAGTTTCTTGAAGAGCCACGACGGAAGGTTGTATAGACTGACACAGAAGCTGCAGCTCCTCAAGTTGGAATTTAATCACGGTATTCCAATGGAGTATGGTACTATCCATGGTGCAGAGGCGAAAAGGAGAGAGATCAGGTCATCTCCTCCTCAACGTCTGCGTCCAATGGAGAGAATTTATTACTTAGTTTAACTGGACTGTGTTGGTCTTTGGACCTGCTGGCAGACTTGCCCGCAGGTGACAAAGGCCTGGAGTTTGGAGAAGGTGGAGGTCTGGATTTGGGAGATGGTGGAGGGTTTTTCCTTTTCTCCACCATCTCCACACTGGGTGGAACTCCCTTGCCCGCACGGGCACTGGGACAGAGGAGTTCGAGGGGGAATTGCTGGTTTTTTAATCTGCCCAGCAGCAGATGTTGTAGACTGCTGGGCAGTCTGAGGGGTGGCGGATTTTTTGCCTCCACCAGGGGCAGTCACTTTGGTTGGGAAGGTGGTGGACTTGCTACCACCAGAACTGACAGATCGTACTTGCAAAGTTTTCGAAAACGTAAAGTTATCAGTCTGACAGCAGACTGACCGAGTTGAAACTGTAGGAACTTTCTTTACGGCCGAAGCATATGAAGAAGCTGTCGGCGACTGACTGCCCACAACCTGCTTGCGGGCTTCGAAAAAGGAGATCTTCTTTTCAGTTTTGATTCTTTGAATAGCGGATTCCTGAATCCAAAGAGGGCAGTTTCGTGAAGAGGAGGGATGGTTGCCACCGCAGTTAGCACAATGTGCCGGATCTTGACACGGCCCATCATGGGTTGCCTTGCAGCAAATACCACACACCTCCTGCCCAGAACAGCGGTCCCTGACATGGCCAAACTTCTGGCACCTGAAGCACCTCAACGGGGACGGGACATACAACTCAACACGGACGTTCAGGTAGCCAACTTTGATGACCGGAGGCAGCACAGGGTTGCAGAAGGTCAGAAAGAGGGTGTTGGTGGCCACTCTCTCTGCACCTTTCTTGACTGTCACCCTGCGCACCTCCGTCACACCCTGGGACGCAGTTCTGTTTTTATTTCTGCCTCTGAGACACCGTTAGATCTCTGCAGCGAATCACACCTTTTGAGGAATTTAACTGTTTATGGGGAGTCACCCTGATCTCCCTATCCACTAATTTTGTTGCCCTCAACAGCTGTTCAGATTGTTTTCTTGATCGACACTGAACTAAAAACGATCCATTCCTCAACCTTTTGACGGACTGAGGGTCACCTGCCAAGCCTTGAAAGCCCTTTTGAATAGCAAAAGGGCTCAGAGCTGAAAGGGGTCTTTCCTGCTCCGTCCCTTCCACCACGAGCCAGGAAGCCCAGAAACCTGTTCTCTGTCGTATCTCCGTGTCAGAATCGCTGTCAGAATCCGCTCCCCTGAAATAGGGGATGCCGCCTTCCTCTTCCTTTTGGGGGGGGATTGTTTTTGAAAGAGCCATATTTGATTTATTGTGATTCATCCCTCCCTTACCCACCCACCTTGGAGTCCAACTAAGGGGCCAGGGCCAAGAAACCAATGTCTTGACCCCTTCCAGGCTTCGGGAGAGACATACGACAAGCAGAAGCAACCAACCCTATCCCCCTGATCATGCTCAACTCCCGGGAACAGAGAGCTGAGCACTGCAGGGGTTTACTTGGCCAGCTGGGGAACTGCCCGTCTTGACCCAACCCCAAGAAGGGGAGCCGATTAGTACACCCGGCCAAAGTGTACTCCCTGTCTAGGAGAGGTCCGAGCCAAAGTGATGTGTTGAGAGCGCTGGCCCTCTCAATCACCAGGATCTCATTCCCCTCCGACACAGGTCGCACCGCACGGCAAACGCGGCGGATCTTAAGGAGACCACAGAGAGAAAAGGAGTGTGGAAAAGAAGACTTGAAGGGGAGACGAAGATAGAAAAGGGCCAAATAAGGGAGGCAGAAAACAAGAAAAGGAGAAAGGCGGGTTACTCTTAGTCAGGATCCTCACCCTTAGCCTATCTGACATGGGAAGCCCTACCAGGGGCATCAACTCCGTACCACGTTACGCTTAGGCCAAACAGCATCTGCACCTCTCAGGCCTAGAAGCAGTGTGAAAAAAACAGCCTATCTCCCAAGTATTGATGCCCCCGTCAGCATAGCCTAAAGGATCACTGGACCACGCAAACCCTCCGACCACGACAAGGTCGCAACCCCCGGAGGGCAGCTGACCACAAAGGGCCACATCAGGGATGTCACCACGTTAAGGCAAGGTAATGTTGCTTTTAGCCCAGCTGACCA
>JAFLJL010014608.1:39485-64140 GCA_018398815.1 Conus ventricosus | reverse complement strand
TTTTATATTTTATTTGAAGGTTTTAAAATGGTTTGCTGTGATCCCTATGTATGTTTCTTTATCACTGTCTGTTGTTACGTAGTTTGGTACAAAATGTTGTTGTAGAGACATTTATTGTTCAGAGGGCACTGGTCTTTTTTTGTGCAATTACAAGATTTCCTTTCATCACCTCTTTGGTTGTGTTTTTTTTGGTTTTATTGGAAGATTCAATTTATTTTTAAGGTTGGGCTACACGAGTATGATAGCTTGACGGTATTTTTGTTGAATTTTTTTAGATGTACATGTTCTTTTGGGAAGGGATGTTTTAAGGATTCTGAGGAATTCTTTTCCAACGTTATTTTTTGTTCTTCCATCATTTGGAGGGTTATACCATAAAATTTTTTTTTTCCCTGTTTTTCCTGTTGTGTTTCATGGTTGCTAAGGAACTATAAAAGCTATTCTGGCTCCCCCGGTTCAACAAGTTTCGACGGGCGACCCCAGAATGAGCTTTTTATAGTTCTCTAACAGTAAGACTTCAATAACAAAAAAAAAAACGACCCTACAAACAAACATTTTGTGTAGGATTATCCGTTTTCATACAAATTTTTACTAAAACTTTTTAGATTTTAATTTTTGTTTAAATCCTATGTTTTTCCTGATTTTTTCAATAACATCATTTTCGCGCAAACATTCTTCAAATGGGTCTCTGTCTTTCATGTGAAAAAAAAACTACAGTCTTTAACTGTTTTCAAAAGTTTTTTAAAAACCCGAGTATATTTTTGACAAAAAATCCACACACTTATCCTAGCATGTCTTCCACTGAAGGCTGTTTTGTTTAAAGTGTTTCTCTTTTTAAACTATGTCTCTTTCTGCTGAACAGTCATCTATAATAAATAGTGTCTGCGTTTCTCAAACAATTTATAAAAGTGTTCTAAACACTCACTCAGCTTATTGCTGGGATTAATTGAATATTTTTCATCATCTGTCCATATAAACCTTCTATCATGATATGCTTTTTTCCCATTTAAAGTTTTGGGCAGAAAATCACAATATGATCAAATTATAGCGATAAACTGTTTGAAATTTGGTCGAGGACAAATATTGTTTTCCAAAACCAGTCTGTCACAATCAATGAACAATGAGGGGTTTTTGTCAAAAAGTTTAACTGCTCCATAGTTTTATACTAGAATTTAATCTAATCCAGTTATTGTTTTTATCATGCTCTCTGTCAAAATTGTTCGTATATAAAATCCTATAAGCCTAAATGTGTAAGATTAATCCAATTCAGTGCTGTAAGATTGTTTCTATTTAGATAATATTGATTTTTTGCTTGTTGTTATGACCTTAATTTCCCCACCATTGTGAAGAATGGGTGACGGTAACTTTAAGACTGTCAACGTCTAAGTTTTGCCAGCTAATTGGAATTCCTTTTAGAAGGACGTCACTAACGCCCAAACCCCATCCCCCTCCACATCTTTTAAGACGAAATTTCAAATATCATTGTGAACGTGTTTTCCTAATTTTTATTTGCGGAATGAACTGTAATTTTGTAGAAACATCTTTTAAAAATGATTCTCTTCTGTTTGGGGGAGTACTGTTTATTCCCATACGGCTTTATTTTTAATCTCTTTTCGACTATTGTTTCCCCAGGCATAAGACTTACATGTAAAGGGCTGAGTTGAAAAACTTTTTTGAAATTTTTTTGTGGTTAAAAATGTAAAAAGGGCTTATGAATTCAAATTTTATGTCCCATTCTAATATGGTTCTAAGTGCCCTTTGCTGTCAGGTTTTCGAACTATTTTTATTCATACTGGCCGACATTATTTGCTTCTACATTGCCCCAGTTGCTCTAGTTTAGGAAACTTTTTGTTGTCGCCAAACTCTTTGCGTTTATAATCGCCATCTTTAGTGTACTCAAACCCATGCAAAGTGCCTATCTCACCGTTCTGTTCAAAGTCCGCAACGTCTGCAAGGTCTTTTAATTCTAAAGTTATTACACCTCACAGGGGCTATGTAACTCCTGGTTCTTCCGGCCCACGCGACATTATTTTTTAGAACAACTTATTATTTTATTTCTAAAACAATGTGCAGGTTATCACATTTCACGAGTTTCCCTGTTTTGTCTGCAATTTTTAAATTAAATGCCCCGACCCTCCCACAACTAATCTTTTAAACTGTAAATTAGGGAATTGTATAATTTCATAATCGCAATATGCAGCTTTCCCTGATGGAAGAGCTCTTAAACAGTTGAGGGCCTTCCATCATATAAGTTTTCATCAGTGCTCAGCTCGTCCAAATGAACATAGAGTAATGAATGTAATGCAAGATCGAGCGGATTTTCTCCTCATAAGTAGTTTTGTTTGCTGCAACTCTAAACTATGGGTGGGTCGATTGGCAGTTGTAAAGCCTAACATTTTAGCTAGCTCTCTATCAAATAGTAACCTACTTCTTCTTTTTCAGGCTTGAATGTTAACATTGTTTTCAGATTCGCATTGTTAAGTTTGAGAGTAATGTTAAAGTTACTCATTGCTTCTTTTAGTGAGCAAAACCCGTAATAACCATCAGGTATGGTTAACTGGCTAACTAAAGTTCCTGCATTATTATATTTTTAATCTTATTATTCTCCCTGGATTCACTTATATTAAACCATACGACTTTGTAAAATATTTCATGGAGCGCGACCGTTTTGGTTCCGCAATTGTTATCAATAGCATGTTCTAAAAACGAAGGACGGTCTTGGGTTGTTATTGTTACAAACATTTTTTAAACGAAATAAAAATGACTGCATTTAAATATACTGATGCAAAATTATTCTGTTGGGCCGCACTACAATCTTAAAAATATAACAACTGATACTCTTGACATTTTTGCGACTCAGACTGACACCTTTCAAGTAAAGGTGAGTACTCCATTAAGCAAATATCTTAACCCTCCTATTAAAAAAGACTACATCGCAAAAGTGTGGTTCAGTCCACCGATGCAGTTTTATCAGAACCAGTTAAACTTTGCTGTGTTTTGTGCATCAACTGGGTGTGGAGTGTCGTATGCTGATCATTTAAATCATCCTGATCCTTTGGTGAGGTCAGTGTATAGATTTCATTTATATTACACCTTCAGACGTATTTTGACTGAACTGCAAGCGCCATTGCCAAATGACAAAACGTTTAATCCATTCAGCAACAGAATAGACATGAAGGCTTTTGGAAGGATCTGTAACGAATTTAATATTAAGGTCAAGACAGACTTCAGACAAAAGTTGGACCTTAATTATGGTCTAGGCACCCTTTATTTTTGGGGCGTGCGCAGAAAGTATAACTATGACTGGGATCCTCCTTCTACATCTTTCTCTTCAGGCACAGCTGTTCATCTTGGGTCCATAGAGCATGAGCATAAAAACAGCGTGGTCAACATTTATCTTAGACACTTCTAAGGGCCTAACTAGAGCGGGAATAGAACGAATAAACGACTCTATTCGCACTTACGTTTGGTGTTTGCTAGGTTCGCAAGCACAAACGAGATCGAACATAACTGATCCTTCTACTGGCTTTGACGCACAAAAACAATACTTAGCAAATTTAGAGGACGCCATTAATTCTACAGTTGATTTTACCTTCGAGTATAAAAAGGTACCAAGATGTTTTACAATACGCAAGATCGAAAGTAGACTTTGCTGTTGGCGCTGGTTTATACATGCTGCCTTCTGACCTCAGACTCCAGATAGGTACAATAATAAACTACAATAATGAAATCCTTGTGGCAGGCAATGAACAGCAGGTCGGAAAAAACGACATAAATTCTGGGCCAGTAATATTACAAACAATAAAAAAACACGATGTCCCCCAAGATTAAGTCACCCAATCCCGAGGTCCAAACGTCAAAAGACTGTTGAAGACCGCAAAAAAAGTAATGACCATGAATATGAAAAGACAGCACTTGTTATTGGATTAACTGGCCTAGGATTACTTGGTCTTTATCTTACTAAATAGTAACCCAACTATTAAGAGAACTAATGCCCATAAGTGCTCAGCCATAAAGCCAACTACTTTGCCTGCAGTAGACAAAAGCCAGCTAACAACACCCCCTAATATATACCTGGTAAAGCATTCACGGCTTTACCGGCTAATTTTTTTAATAAACCCGCAAGATGATCAAGCTGTTTTTTTACCGATGATTTATCAGGTGGAGGTGATGGCGGTGGAAGCACTGACCTAGGACCACCACCACCTGTAATAGCCATCACCAGTGTACTTATTGCAAATCCTAAGGCTGTTATAACGCTTGCTAATGTGACTCCTTGCACTCTAAACAGCGTTTTTATTCTTTCTGCTAGCTTTGTGTTTCATTATAAAATTCTTTGGGTAGTTCTCTTACTTCGCTCGCTTGAGTTTGTAATTGTTCTCGGTTAGTATTCAACACTTCTAGTCTAGCTAATCTTTCTATATTAAGGTCATCTAGTCTTTGTTCTATTCTTTCTTTAACATCAAGTCCTAAGTTGGCGTCGTCAGCCTCAGCAAGTTTTTCTTTTTCTTTTTCTATATGCTCCTTTAGTTCAGTCAGTTTTGCTAAATTGTTTTAATAATTCCCCTTTGATGGTTCTTAAAGCACGATCAAGGGCTAATAAATCTCTCTCAGGTAGCCGTGGTTCGTCAATTGTTTTTAATGCTGTTTCTTCTTCTTCAGTGGTTTCTGCTCCTATTGCATTTATTATTCTGTCTGCTGTTTGACTTAAATCTTCAAATGGCGTGTTTTGTATTTGGCTACTTGTTGGGAGTTTTTGTAGTGTGTTTTGTGTTTAGCAACATCATCCTCATCTAATTTTGGTTTAGTAAAGCTAAGGCTATTTCGCTCGCTTGTACTGAGCCTTTGTCTAATTGTATCTGCGCTACAAACCTTGATGGGTCTCGTTTATGCGTAAGCTGAACAAGTTCTCCTTTGTCGTTTTTTACATACAAATGGTTATCTTTTAGTTCAAAATCATCAGGGTATATAGTTTGGGGAGGTTCTAGTCCTAAATTTTTGGTATAATGATCTGACCTTACTTTCTGTTAATTCACGTCTTTGCGCCCCTTCTAATTCATCATGCAATGAGAGCGCTGTGCGATGCTGCTCCCAACGGGAATCACTCATGTCGTCTCCAAGATTCACGAATATCATAATTCTCCAAAATCAATGCCTGCCATATTTTTAAATAATTAACTTTTTATTTTGTTTTATAAAATGTCACAAATATATGGCTCGATTCTTAACCGTATAGAAGATTGAAAGAGCCCTTTGGCGTGAAGGGAAATAAACGGAATATTACTGTTCCAAATAATCCATTCTACTATTGATGCAGATCAAATTCTTACTGTTAAATTTCCAGACTAGGAGCGGATGAAGTGATTGTGCCAGGCTCTGCGCGTCTTACTTTCAAAATAGAACTCACTTCAACAACAGACCCCAACAGGACGGTTGTACAGAATCTGGGGCGGGCAATCGTTAAGAAAATTTCTATAAAACTTGAGGGGCAAGAAGTATTTTCTTTACACAATGCAGACATATTTTTAACCTATTCTGATCTATGGCTAACCGGGAACGAAAGGGATGATCTTGCGTTTCAAGGAATCGAAAATAAAGAAGCACTAAAACATAGAATAGGCGCCGCAGATGCTAAAGACGGTAACAAGTATGAAGCTGTAAGTTATGCGTATGGTAATCGCTTTTTCATACCCCTAGATTTTGAGTTGTTAAAAGCACATGCCCCATACTTTCAAGGAGCGTTAAAAGACAGATTGTCATATGAACTAACTTTTAATGACTACAAACATTTCAAAATGGAGTGACTGAAGGCGGCGAACGAAGCAAGATTAGGAATAGAGTTTTTAGAACTTACCGCCAATGACAATGACAAACAAAGCACAAGACAAGACACGATGCATTTCAACCACTTGGGTCTTCATCAGGCGAAAAAAAAAATCACATTTAACTGTGGGACAGTACAAACTACGAAAAACAAAAAAAGGAGAATGAAAAATGACTCATCCGTTAATCTCCATGAAGGCGGAAATGACATGAGGCCAGGGGGATTATGGGAGAGGAAACAGAGGGGGGGGGGGGGGGTTGCGTCAGGGGAGGTGTGTGTGTGTGATATGATAGGGTTGTGTGTCTAGTTTATTAGGATGGTATGATATCTTTGTGATGGTTGTGGTAAAAAAAAAAAAAAAAAAAAAAGGGTGTGTGTGTGTGTGTGGTGTGGGGGGGGGGGGGGGTTATTTAAGGGGAAGGATCAAAACAAATTAAGATTAGATAGATGGGAGGGTTGCTGTAACTACTGTATGAAGTGAGTGAAGGGGATGTGGTGGTGGTGTATGTAAGTGTGTGTGTATGTGTGTGTGTACGTGTGTGTGTTGGTAGGGGATATTGCCAACTGATGTGGAAGAGGTGGGTATGTGTGTTTGGTTATTGTTGGATATTGATGCCTTGGGGGTGTAGTGTGCCCAGTTTGGAAATGAGATGGGATTCTTGAGTTGTGCGTTCAAAGCTGTCACTCTGTGACTGCCAGAGTGCCATAACTTTGACATGGTCGATGTTGTGTTGGGTGTGGTTGAAGTGTAGGGCGACGGGTTTGGGTCGGTGGTGGCGGATATCAGCCAGGTGTTCAGCGATGCGTGTTTCAAGTGTGCGTGACTTGAAACACGCATCGCTGAACACCTGGCTGATATCCGCCACCACCGACCCAAACCCGTCGCCCTACACTTCAACCACACCCAACACAACATCGACCATGTCAAAGTTATGGCACTCTGGCAGTCACAGAGTGACAGCTTTGAACGCACAACTCAAGAATCCCATCTCATTTCCAAACTGGGCACACTACACCCCCAAGGCCATCAATATCCAACAATAACCAAACACACATACCCACCTCTTCCACATCAGTTGGCAATATCCCCTACCAACACACACAGTACACACCACAATACACACACACTTACATACACCACCACCACATCCCTTCACTCACTTCATACAGTAGTTACAGCAACCCTCCATCTATCTAATCTTAATTTTGTTTTGATCCTTCCCCTAAATCCCCCCCCCCCCCCCCCCCCCCCCCCCCCCCCCCACACACACACCCTTTTTTTTTTTTTTTTTTTACCACAACCATCACAAAAATATCATACCATCCTAATAAACTAGACACACAACCCTATCATATCACACACACACACCTCCCTGACGCAACCCCCCCCCCCCCCCCCTCTGTTTCCTCTCCCATAATCCCCCTGGCCTCATGTCATTTCCGCCTTCATGGAGATTAACGGATGAGTCATTTTTCATTCTCCTTTTTTTGTTTTCGTAGTTTGTACTGTCCCACATGTTAAATGTGATTTATTTTTTCGCCTGATGAAGACCAAGTGGTTGAAATGCATCGTGTCTTGTCTTGTGCTTTGTTGTTCATTGTCTTTGGCGGTAAGTTCTAAAAACTCTATTCCTAATCTGCTAAAAAATTTTATTCTTTTCAGACACCGAAGCAAGGTACAGCATTTTGACCCCGTTAGAGTTTGACTCGTTAGCAACCCTACCTTAGCGAGGCGTGAGCAACAATTCGTAAAAAAATTAGAAATATTTACGAAAAGGGGTGATTCATCATTTAAATACCCTAAAAGGGGGGAGACCATAGGGAAATTTTAGTTTTAGCGCCCAGAAAGTTCGCTTAAAGGTATTTTATTGCTGTGGAAGATAAAGGGAACATTCAAAAGACAAACTGAAATTTTTTTAATCCTAAATAAAAAAAAGTGAAATTAAATTGAGGGTAGTCCTAACCAAAATTTACGCTATGGGTTAAAAACCTTACATCTTTTTTGTGAAATAGAAAAAATTTTGGAGGCGGGAGGTGTAGAAATCCAACAGTTGACCTTGTGTCTAAAGTTACATCTTCACAACTTTAATTATCATTTTTTAACAAAAAAAACGGTTTATGGTTTGCCCCCTAAGGTCAACGAGGTAATGAGTTACAGGAAGGGGGAAAAAAGGTTAGAGAATAAAAAAACTTATATTGAAAAAGAAAAAAGACCGAAAAACCCGTTTAAATGTGTATTTGTTTTTTTTATATGTGCGCAGTGAAATTGAAGATAACAGTTTTAAAGATATGATACTAAATTATTTTTTTTAAAAAGCATGTCTGTTCTAAATTTTATCCAAATGTGCCTACGCGCCAGAGTCCCCAAACGAAGGGATAGGGGGAAATTCTCGTTATAGAAACCCCTAACAAAAAAACCCCTCAGATTAAAAAACTTACGAAAAGCAAAAAAAATAGAGCGCCCTTTAAAAAATACAGAAAAACCAAACGAATGTATTTGCGCTTTTAATGTGTTACATATGTTAATACGGGAGCACGACTTTTAGGCTCTTTCAGCGGGAAAAAGGGTGTGGGCCCTTTAGCAAACGGGTAGGCGCCCCCGCGCTTTACCTCTGGGTGGTTTGTCTTTACCCTTTTGGGCCCGTGTTCATTAGCTGTAAGTGCGGGGGCAAAAAAAAAAACAAATCCAAGCACACAGCAGGGTTCAACAAAAAACAGTAAACTTTTCCTTCAATCTGAAAATTAATAAAGCATACTGACTCAAACATCACGGTTGAAGAATTTAGTCGTTTACAGGCTGATTTTGGTGACTATAAAGACAAAAGTTTGATCTTAAAAAAAAGGCGGGGCAAGTTTTTTCAACACCCGGGACGCCGAGCAAAAAAAAGGGAAATGTTTAAAAAAAGTAAACGAAACATTAAACTTGCTCTAAACAGCTCACTTTAAACAACGTTAAAGGGTTTTTTATATTTTAGTTTATGGGTCCAAGCACAAAAGGGGACCGTTGTATTGATTAATTTTTTTTTTATTTTAAAAAAATTTTTGAGTTAGAAAAGAAAAAAGATGGTAAAATTATGAAGGGGCAGCGAATTTTTTGAAGCAAAGTTAAGGGAGAGGTTTGTCAAAAGCTTTAAATGATATTGATCTGAAGTCTTGATCCAACAAAAGTTAAAGGAAGCGTTGTTCTGTTTTCTCCCGTCCAGGTAAACTAACATTTGGCCCCCCATTTAAAATAAGTTGCTGTTTAATTGACATGTAAACAAAAAATGAAGAAAATCTAGATGTTGGGTTCAATTTAAAAAACAGGGTTTTTCTTTCTGTAATGACTTAAGCCCGGTTGGGCGACCAAGCTTCACGTTTGATGTGGTGCTGAAGAAACCAAAATGGAGGCTTGGTTGGGCAGGGCGAAGTTTGGCATATTAAAACGTCTAAATATGCGCCGATTGTTGGGAAGGCTTACATTCCGCTGCCCCCCCCTTGGGAGCGAAAAAGAGCAGTTCTAAAACAAGGAAATTGGACAAAAAATGTTTTAGTGGTGTGTTCTTGCAAGGGTGCATCACGCCCGCAAAACGAGGAGGTGTCTAATATGAGCCTTAATCAATGATCTTAAATTTAGTGGAAAATTTCCTTTTTGTTAGCGTGGGTTCTATTGATCAGTTTGAAGAACAAAACAAACAATAACGTCAATGTCTACCATGGGGTGAGGAAACAAATCTCAAAACCCATTAAAAAGTCCAAAAACAGTCCAAACGATTTGGGGAACCCAAAAAAGCCCTGTTGCTTACTGCGATGCTTTCCCCCGCGGGGCTACCGCATTAACATTGATGAAAAAGAGTGAATGCGCATACTTTAAAAAAAAGACGCAAAAAAGAATTCTGTAAAAGTTAACAAGAAACCATCTGCTAAGCCGGTTGAACTTTAAAAAATTGTAAAAAATTTTGTAGACTGTAATACGAACTAATTTTTGCCCCCCCCCGAATTAAAGTTGTTTTAAGAACTGGAAACGGTGCAAACGAGCCAATTTTTGTTTACGCGACTTCGAATCACTCATGTTTTTTTATGGGGCCCAACCCCCCCCGAAAGTCCAAAAAAAGTTTTAGTAATCACCAGATTTGTCATTTGCTTTCTTGTCGTCAGATGGATGGGCTCATTCAACGCCAGGTTATACGAGGACCAAAGGGCCCCCTAGAAGATTTTTACAGCGCATGCGCAAGGCGAAATGATTGTTCTAATATCTAAATTTTTATCTGAAATCATGATGACGCAGAAGAGCAACGCAGTATGACTCAGCCCCTTTGTTGGTTTGCGGTTTAGGCCTCTCATCAGACGTAGCGAACCGACAGAAAGAGGCCATGTCACTTGTGGAAGTTCGAAGCAGCACCGAAAATGAAATTTTCAACTAAAGTTTGAACCAAAAGACAGGGAAAGCCCCTTATTTTTTCCCCAACTTGCGGGGTTTTTGACTCTCCCTTATAATGCAAAGTAACCGCCCTTTTCGGGTTCATGCATTGCACAGTCATCAGAAAATTTTTTTAATGTGTTTCTTTTTAAAAATAACATGTTTTTTTTGGGCCTATGAAAACCCCTGATGGGATTTTAGAGTCATGGCTATGCCCTTAAAGCCCTGCCCAATACAGAAAAATTTTTTGACCCAATCTTGTTAAAAAGGGCTTTATCCTTTGGTCATAAACCATTGGGAAAGGTTTGTAAAGATACCTTCCCCCTAAAAAAGCGTTCTTTTCTAGTCTTAGGGGGAAAGGGCATCAGTGTTTGTTTCCCAAACGTAAAGAAGCAGGGCAAAAGTTAGTTTTAAAAACGATGGGAGACTATCATTTTTATCTTGTGGCAGATGTATGTTTTTTGGGGACGTCTTTAAAAATTTTCAGAAAGACCTGATGAAACTTTACAGTTTGGATCGCGCATTATATTTCTGCGCCCGGATGAGCGGGGCGCTTTTTTAAAAATTTTGGATCAATCCCCCGAAGTCGGAGTGGGTGCCCATGTGGGGGGGTAATCAAAAAGGGTACCACGAAATTTTCTCTCCCAGTGATGCTTTGTACCAAGTTTTAAGTAATTCGGCGTTTTGCCCCTGGGTCTTTTTAGAAGGGTACGCCCCAAAACAACCCAACTAAAGTAAGATTGTTTATTGTCAGTTTCCCCTGATTCAGTGTTGAAAACGATTGCGGGGGGGAAATTGTTGGCGCCGCATTTTACTGTAAAGCAAACAAAAAAATATTTGGGGACGACTATGACCCAAGTAAAAGGCCTAACTTTCTTAGTTTTAGATGCAAAAATTGTATGGGGGGCAAGGGCGCAATCGTTCCTTAGAAACTTTAAAATGTACACGAGAAAACCAAAAAATATTAAAAGGAAATTAAAGGGTTTTGGCTTTTAAAACCCCAGGTCAAACAGCGTGGTTTATTCTAGAAGTTGCTAGAATATCCTCAGGAAATCCATGACCTCTAAAAGGGCTACCCTTAGCGCAGAAAGCCTAAAGTGAAACCCAAAAGGGGCCCCCTAAAAATGTGCCTAATCTTGTGCAAAAAGAAATTTTGTCTGTCATTCAGACTTCTACAATTTTATTTAAGAATGGTTTAAAGTTGACAGCAGTTCACGTATAATTTCTTTTGATCAAAAACGTTCTGAAAAAATACATCATGAAGAACACTGATCTCAGAACTAATCCACAGACTTAGAAAAAAAACTTTTTCAAGTTTATGAAAACAGCTGTTTTGGAAAAAAACTATGGAGAATCCGCACAAGCGCAAAAGTGTTAGATTGGTCACCCCAAGGAACAAACAATTTTTGCTGACTTCTAAACTTTATCAGGACTTTTGAAGATTTTATGTCGCTTTTTGGCATAATGATGAAAAAAAAGAAAATCAAAAAAGGACAACCTGATTTAGGGTTACGTTTTAGAATTATAAAGCTTTTAAAGTTAGAGTTTCTTTATGCTACTTTAAACCCCCGATCCAGAGTCCCGAGTCTTTCACAGATACAGTTTTTTGTTATAATACCCTATGAAGACATCTATAAAGCAGGAAAAAGAAGTGGGTAAAGGGGTTTCGGGTGGGTTTATCATTGATTACCCCAAAGATTCGCCTTTTTCATTCAATTACTAATAAGAGGGTTTTTGGGAAAAATGAAAGGGTGAATTATCTGGAAAGGTGATTAAGGATTTATTTGGTTTAAGACGAAAATGACGTATTTGAGCCGGGAAAACCATTAAAAAAGCAAAGGAATATCTGCAGTGTTTTGCAGTCAAAATATACATAACAAACAAAGAGGCATTGTTTGACCTAAGACTTTTATCATAACAAAGAAAAAATTCATCTACTACAGAGTCAACACAACGGTTGTAACAAAGAAGTCTTTGGGTAGAACAAACACAAAACGTGTGTTTGTTAATCCAGAGTTTTCATATGCAATTGGGCATTGGAGAACTGTAAATTAATTAAAGCGGAACTGTGTCTGGCGGGATTATCTGCAGTTCTTCTTTCACAAAAGATCTTTGAGGAGCTGGTTGTTTTGTTGTGTCAGTTTCTCGTAAATAATACACGGGCGGATTCATTTTTACAATTCTTTTTATTTCATATGGATCAACACTCCAAACTGGATCGGTTGCCCTGATGTGAGTGTCCCTTCTGCTTCCCCCGGTAAATAAAGGTACCTTACTTTCAAACCAAACGGCAATAGTTTGCTGGATGAAGACTTTCCTTCAGCAACATTTATTGTTTTTCTTTTGATTGCTTGTACTGGTTTTAGCCCTTTAAATTCTTCATTATTCATTGCGCGCAAACTGAGGGCAGTCTTCTAACCCATTCTGTGTTGCGAGAATTGTCAATAAGCTCTCTGTGATACTGGTAGGAAAAAAGTCTTTCAGATAACTGTTTGTTAAAGTTTTCAACTAAAGCCTGTGATCTGTGAACTCCCGGAATGCCTCTTTTAATGGTAACTCCATGTTTTAACAATAATTGATTCACTCGGCCTTTAAATTCTTTTCCATCATCGACTTGAATCAAGCGAGGATAAGTTAAGGGGCCTCGTTGGTATATCAGTTGTATGGCAACAGCAACAGCAGAAGCACTCTTTTGTGTTAATGGTTCCGCATCTTTGTATCTTGAAGCTATGTCAATGACTGTGAGTGCGTACTTAAATCTTTTTCGTCTAATCTTATCATGGGGTAAATATAGAAGATCCATTTGATGGGTGTCGTTCGGTATTGTATTCACAAAGTGTGGTCTCTGTATTCGTCTAGGCGCAGGTAAATAATTTGCCAAATCGCTTGTTTAGATAACCATTCCTTTGCTGTTTGTTCACTGACTCCGCTGCTTGGCTTAGCTTTTTTATTGCCGTGATTCCTTCCAATATCCTTTTGGCAAATAATAGATTTTGTTCATTTTTATTCAACCAATATTATGCGCAACAAAATACACGACAGTCATGCCAAAGACAATAAACCCGATTTCTTGCATCTTTTGTTTTTCGATGGGTGATAAAAGTCACTGAATTTTGGTGGGGGCAATGTCTCGATTGGTTTGCCTGTTACGAGATAATATTCTTTTATTGCTTGATCAACATCTTTAAATGTGTAAGCTGCATGTCCTTGTTTTTTCAGGGTATCGTTAATGAAATCTAACTGCTCAATTCTCTGCTTTTCATAGCGATCTTGTGCTGCAGCTAGTTGCTCCATAGCTTTGTTATGTCTTTTTCTCTCGCCATCATCCCGTAGTTTACTAAACGCGTAATTACTTCCGCTAAAAGCAAGCGCATTCACTACTGCGCCACCTATCATCATTACGAGTGAAGCCATTTTTTTACAAATGTATTTTTATTTTACATATTTATACTCTCAGGAATTATTCCTTGCTTAACTAGAAAATCTTTCGTAGCGAACGAAGCTGCTATAACAGCAATCAGCTTTGCTGAGTCTTCAAAGTCTAGTTTGCCAAGATCTGCCGGTTTTATTTTTAACAGGCTTTTACCAAGCATTGTGTATCTACACTTAGGCCTCCAATAACAGCAGAATGGTATACAAGGTTGGCGACAGTTTTTTCGGTGCTCATTTTTTTAAAAATAAAATAATTATAATTGATTAAAAACATGAACAGCGATGATCTACTACAGCTACAGGGCGGCCTAACCCTTCCTGAACTTATGATTACAAATGATCAAGTTGATGGCCAAGCTATTATGCCAAAAAAAGAAAGGTTGTATTCTTTGGCAGCATGTGGGAAAACAAAACAGTTCCTCGGAAATGAATTCAGCATAGAACAGATTCAACAGATGTCGCCACAGGACATTGAAAAGTATCATAACAGGTATGAAGCGCAACTAGGATCAAGAATGGTAAAAAGTGTAGGACAAACCGTTCTTAGTTTGTACACTAAACTAGTTAGTAGATTTGCGCCATTGATTCTGAACAAGATTTTATGTATGATTTAACGCAGGATCCAGTTTTAACAAAGTCATTAGAGTCTCTAGGATGTGATCTATATTACAGATTTGGAACATTATTATCGCCATTAATCATGGGATTAATTACTTTTAATCATATAGATTTTATTTCCCTTCAAAATGACCGAGCCAGAAAATCAGCAGAATCAGAAAACATTGAATCAGGTGGAGAAAGTGAGTAAAAATCCTGGACGCGTTGCAGCAGGAAAAAATTAGCAGAGTGGAACAAACGAGCAAAATTAATGTTACAATCACAAAATATAACTCATCATGAAAACATAACACCGCCAACGCCAGAACAAGTTGATTCAATGCCAGCTATAAAAACTCCATGTGATTCAAGACCTACAGCACCAAAGTCTTCATGGAATATTGAACTTAAAACTGTTGTCATTTTTGGCGCCCTTGCTGCTGTTGGGGGCGGTTATTACGGTTATAAAATATATAAACAATGGCAACAAAAACAAAAGCAGTGAAAAAAATCTGAACCACTAAATACAGAAGACAAAAGCATGCCAGAACCCCCAACAACAAAAGATCATTTTGATCCATTTCAAATGGAATAATATTTTAAGAACTTAATTTTAAATTTTTTTGTTTTTTTTTATAAAAATAGATCATGGCGTATTATAAAATGATGGAGTCAATAAATAAAGGCATGGAGTCTATAAAAGACATTTCCATAGACCAGAATTGTAATCAATGCGGTTGCTTAGGATGTAAGAACTTCATTAAGATCTATGCTAACCGATCTTGCGCAGAGGACGCTAAGCAAGACATCCTCAGCGATAACGTGTTTTTTGAGGCGTGTGTGTACTATATTGACTTGACTTGACTTGATCCCTTAGACGTCGGTCCGTGGGGGCACCTCTGAAGCAGTGACAACCATCCTTCTCCATTCCTCTCTGTTCTCTGCCCTCCGCAATGTATTTCTCAGCCGCAGGCCTGTCCACTCCGTGATGTTATCCTCCCATCTTTTCCTTTGTCGACCTCTTCGCCTTTGTCCTGGTACTGTGCCCTGCATGATTGTCTTGGCAAGGCCTGTTGATCGTGTGATGTGTCCATACCATTTCAATTTGCGTCTTTTTACTGAGGTTAGGAGATCGACATATGGACCAATTTCATTCTTGATGCGCTTTTTAACTTCCACATTGGTGATGTGATCTCTGTATGAGATGCCAAGGAGTCGTCTGAAGCACCTCATTTCCATTGTTTGGATCTTTTTCTCAAGGTCTGGTTTCAGCGTCCATGACTCACAAGCATGTAAGAATATCGCCATGACTAAGGATCGCATCAGTCTAATCTTTGAGCTGATGGAGATGTTTTTGTTTCTCCAAAGAGGCGTTAGCTTAGATAGCGTGGCTGTGGTCTGAGCGACTCTTGAGATGATTTCAGGTCTTGAACCTTCGTCTGAGATTGTTGCCCCCAAGTACTTAAATGTATTGACTGGCTCAAGCTTTTTGCTGTTGATGGTTATGTCTTGGGTAAAGCCGATTGGGTTGTTAGTCATGACCTTTGTCTTTTCCGCACTTATTTCCATGCCATAATCAGCAGAGGTGTTGTTGAGTCTGTTGATCAGGTGCACTAGCTCTTGTTCGTTTCCAGCTAGTCCATCTATGTCGTCGGCAAAACGGAGGTTGCTGATGGTTCTCCCTCCAATATTTACAGTTCCTTCATGGTCTTCTGGCGCATCGGTCATAATTCTCTCAAGGAAGACATTGAAAAGTGTGGGGGAGAGTAGGCAGCCCTGTCGCACTCCAACGGTAGTTCGGAACCACTCGCCTATGTTGTTACCGAAGAAAACGGCACTGGTGGCTTTATTGTAGAGGCTTTCAATAATTCTGATGAGGTTGGCATTGATGTTGAAGAGTTTCATTGTTGCCCATAATGCTTCGTGCCACACTCGGTCGAAGGCCTTCTTGAAGTCTATGAATACGTGGTACAGATGTTGTTGGTGTTGGTTGTACTTCTCACACAGTATTCTTAGATTGAATATCTGCTCTATAGTACTTCGTCCTGGCCTGAACCCCGCCTGTTCTTCAGCGATGATCTTTTCTGCTTGTGGGTTCAGTCTATTCAGGATTACTTTCAGCATAACTTTGCTTGGGTGGCTGATGAGGCTAATCGTGCGATAATTTTGGCATTGCTGTAGGTTGCCTTTCTTTGGTAGCGTGATGATAAGTGACTGCGTCCAGGGAGTGGGCCATTCCCCGGTTTCCCAGATTCTGTTGCATATTGCAAGTAACATGTCC
This sequence comes from Conus ventricosus, assembly GCA_018398815.1. Lineage (NCBI taxonomy): Eukaryota > Metazoa > Mollusca > Gastropoda > Neogastropoda > Conidae > Conus > Conus ventricosus. Next base: position 47,610 of record JAFLJL010014608.1, on the reverse strand, counting down.
ATCATTGGATCTCCTCCTGCCTTGATCAATTCTGCCGGTATGTTGTCAACACCGGGCGATTTTCCTGCTTTCATTGATGATAAGGCTCTAATGATTTCCTCACGTGTTATATTATCCTTGCTGTTATTTGTTGGTTCCAGCGCGACAAGGATTGATGGATTTCCCTCAGCGTTGTACGAGTAAAGCTCAGAACAGTATTCTGTCCATCGTTGTAGTATCTTTTCATCATCGTTGAGACATTTACCGTTTTTGTCATGGATCGTTGTTGTCTTGGCTTGTTTCTTTCCCGTTAGGTCCTTGACAATTTTGTAGGCTGCTTTGCTGTTGTTGTTTTTCAGATTATTATCAATCTCTTGGCATTGGTTGTCAATCCAAGTTTCCATTGCTGCCTTCATCTCAGTTTTAACCTTCTTGTTAGCATCATTGTACTCTCTTTTTCCTTCTGGGTTGTTCTTTTTGTTTACTAAGGATCGCATCAGTCTAATCTTTGAGCTGATGGAGATGTTTTTGTTTCTCCAAAGAGGCGTTAGCTTAGATAGCGTGGCTGTGGTCTGAGCGACTCTTGAGATGATTTCAGGTCTTGAACCTTCGTCTGAGATTGTTGCCCCATGGCTTGCAGACCGGTCTCAAGTCGAATCATGACCTTACGTCTGAGGGCAAAACCATTCAACATCACCATCCTACAGGGTTATGCCCCACATTCGGCTAAAAGCGACGAAGAAGTCGAAGAATTCTATGGCCAGGTACAGGAAGCGCTCGACGAAATACCCAAAAAAGATATCATAGTGGTACAAGGTGACTGGAATGCTAAGATCGGAAAAGACTCGTGCAAAGATTGGAAAGACACATGTGGACCCTGTTGTAACACTCTAACAAATGAGAGAGGACTGAGACTCCTGGAATTTGCAAAGTCAAACAACCTGAAGATAACGAACACCTTCGGTCCACACAAGATGTCCAGGAGAATAACATGGCATAGTCCTGGAGGATTATATCACAATCAAATCGATTACATCATGGTAAAACAACGCTTCCAATCGAGTGTCAACATTGCCAGAACCAGAAGCTTCCCTGGAGCAGACATTGGAAGCGACCACGAAATGGTCCTCATGACATTCGCACTCCGCCCTCAAAAACAATAACAAGAAAGGAAACATCAGGCTAAAGTTCAATCTGGAGAAGCTAAAAGACCCTAACATAAAGGAAGCATTTCAAGCAAATATTGGAGGAAAATTTGCACCTCTACTTGTCCTGGCAAACGAAGACATTAACATAGAATCCTTCACCGACTCCTTCAACAAAGCTGTCACAGAAACAGCAGCAGAAGTGCTTGGTAAACATCGGCCGAAGAAAAAGCCATGGGTCACCGACGAAATTCTGGAACTTTGTGACAAACGTCGGGAATTGAAAAACAAAAAGAACAACCCAGAAGGAAAAAGAGAGTACAATGATGCTAACTATATTAGACATCTACTATTTAAGACAAAAACATAGATTGTATTGTTTTTTCTGATAATTATAAGATAACTTGAATAAGAACTTGGTTGTACTTAGAGGATGACTTAATTACAATCTTGAGGTAACTTGAGTAAGAACTTGAGGATGACTTGAGGACGACTTGAGTAAGAACTTAGAAGTGACTTGGGGCAACTTGAGGATGACTTGAGAATGACTTGAGGATGACTTGAGGACAACTTGAGGACAACTTAAGTAAGAACTTAAGTAAGAACTTAGAAGTGACTTGGGGTGACTTGAGGATGACTTGAGGATGACTTGGGGTGACTTAAGTTAAGAACTTAGAAGCCACTTGAAAGAACTTGAGGATGGCTTGAGTGTGTGCCTGTGGGCATATTCTTTACTGCTAGCAGAAATGATTAGCTTTGCTCGGTCACGCGATCCCCCGCCCGCAAAGGTTGCATTCAGCTAATTACAGGTATATCACAGCTACGGGTTTCAATGCAGACGGATGTGTTTGTTCATAGGGAACGGCTTTTTGCTATAGGCGACCATGTGTTTTATTACAGCTGTATGGTGGAGTATTTAAACAAACGAAACCAAAAATAACGATTATTTACAAACAAACATGTGGGAAGTGAAAAACAGGTCACAAAAACAACCATTTTTTACATGCTATAATTTTAAAAACAACTACAAATTATAATAATAAACTTACCTTGAATGTCACCTACTCGTCAGATGAGTCACCTCCCTGCACTTGTTTTAAAGTTGCTTTCAACTCCTTGACTTCCTTTTCTACTTCATCAATTTCCATTTCAACAGTTGTTAAGAGTTCAGTTTGCAAACTCAGTCTTTCTTTTATCTTCCTTCTATTTGTTTTCATTTTTCCTAATTCAGTTTGTTTTTTATGTATCCTTGCTCTTAGTTTTGTTTTTGAAACTGTCTGGGAAGTTGCAACAGTTGCTAAATAATTATAAACACGATGAACGCAAGGATTAATCTTCGCTTGAGAAGTAGAAGGCTGTTCAGGCGGAGCACTAGCAGTTTCAGTTTCCTTTTTTTTTTGACTACACCCTATCAACAAGGGTTTAAATATCGCTGGCAAACAAAGCACTCCGTCATTTTTTAAACTTAGTAACATTACTACTTACCTAGCATTGCAACACATATTGCAATACATATGCCTTTCCTGTCCGACTCTCTCTTAACTTCCTGTCACGGTCAGAGCAATCTTGTCACGCTTCCCGTGTTCGAAAACCTTTCGTGACAGGAAGATTCAACTGCGCATGGCAGTGTTACACACTGTTGTCCACTTGGCCGAAACATTGAGCAGACCTAATTACAGTGGATTGTGGCAAGCGTATCAGGTGTGTTGGTGGCAATAGGTGCGGCAGCCCGTGTGGCCTCTAATTACAGTCAGCTAATTACGGGCGGTGGTCGGGCGCCAACAAGTACGGCCTGATATACCCTGCTACAATCTACAGCCCCTGTAATTAGTCTGCTTTCACAGTGCCCTAGCCAAGCCATACATAATTTCTATAGTTTTATTTAGGATTAAGCAAAAACTAAAATCTGAAAAGTTTAGTAAATTAGTATTGAAAACGGATAACCCTACACAGTATGTTTGTTTGTAGGGTCGTTATTTTTTGGTTATTGAAGTCTTACTTATCAGAGAACTAATAAATATTCATTCTGGCGTCAGCCGGTCGAAACTGTTTGAGAGAGTAGAGAGAGAGAGAGAGACAGACAGGCAGACAGACAGACTGAGACAGAGACACAGAGACAGAGACAGAGACAGAGAGACAGAGACAGAGAGACAGAGACAGAGACACAGAGACAGAGACAGAGAGCCAGACAGACACAGAGAGAGAGAGACATTTTGACACTTTGATCGTTTTGTGATTGCCCCACAATGTTGCGGGTTAACCTGGTCAGGTGAGCGCCACCAGCCCGCCCTTATGGTGGTTACAGTTAGTTAATTACAGGTATTGCATGAGCCACCCAGGACCGCCGTACATGGTACTGCCTGCCACAAACCCCAAGCCCTCTAATTAGGGTTGTTCGCACAGTGTCTCAGCCAAGTCTTAGTTTGATGACTGTCTGCGCAAAAATGATGTTATTGAAAATGACTGTATGCGCGAAAATGATGTTATTGAAGTCTTACTTGTTAGAGAACTATAAAAAGCTCATTCTGGAGTCGCCCGGTCGAAACTTGTTGAGACCGGGTGAGCCAGAATGAGCTTTTTATAGTTCTCTTGCTATCTGGGTTATATTGTAATTTGTAGTTGTAGCCACTTTTTTTCAGCGCCTCTTGGTATTCAGCTGCTGCACTGTTAAATTCTTTCTCATTGCATGACAGTTTAGATAATCTTTTGTTTATACCATTAGGTATGGTTTTTAAGATGGAGGGTGGATGGTTACTATTGATGTCTACATAGACAGGTGTGTCATTAGGTTTTTTATATGGTTTGTATGTATGATCCTTAAGGTCTAATGTTATGTCTAAATAATTTACTGTTTTTTTGTTGGCTTCTACTGTGATTTTTAGGTTATGGCTTTGAAAAATTTTACAAAGTTTTTTTTTCTTGTTTTCAATGGTTTTTGGTTTATTGTTTAACGTGGCAAGACCGTCATTTCTATATATATATATATATATATATATATATGCGCGCGCAAATATGCTTGGCCGCATGATCCAATCGTTCACAGTCCTGCACTGAAATAGTCTTTTGTCATTTTCTGCAGGCCCGTGTGCCAGTAGATATAAGCAAACAAACAAACACATATGTGCTGTCAGTAAACATCAACCGTATTTAACCAGTCAGCTAAACTGTGACCGGCTCTACACCATGCAGAAACATCAGAGTCAATGCGAGCATCTCTTATTAAGAACATAAGACTGAGGCAATGAAACTGAACTGCAGCATAATGTTTAATACACCAAACCCACGCAGCACTTACGCGTTCACTAACTGCTCGACCAACGGCTCTTATGACGACGAGTATTTGTGTACATATCAACCTAAGCGATCATCACTGCCGGCAATTGTTTTCTTGTGAAAGTTTGGCAAGATCGATTTCGGCAATGGAATGACAATATTTTAATGGCTTCTGAAAGTATCGAAATTCTATAGCGCAGAGAATTACAGCAAAGTTCCTTCGACCTGACAGCAAAGTAGAAAAAAGGTGTTAACTTGGTTGACAGGAAGATCGAAAGACCTGTGAATCCCAGCGGCCTGACGTAAAAGGAAAATCGATGGCTAGCTAATCGTGACATTAACGTCGTCTTGGCTGGAGGCTCTTTAAGACAAGTCGTTCCTGGACTGAAGTAGGGGTCAAGTAACCGCTGGTTTTCCCTACCGCACCCCTTCTCTCTTCTCAAAATAGATGTAATTTTGCACTCTCTGTCCTTTCTATTCCTCCTCCTCCTCCTCCTCTCCTCCTCCTCCTCCTCCTCCTCCTTCTTCTTCTTCTTCTTCTTCTTCTGTCTGTCTGTCTGTCTGACTGTCTCTTGTTTTTCCCTTTCCTTTTTTGCTGCCCTCAACTAACTCGTTTCCACTACGCCAGCATCCCCATGTCTACAACTACCAAACAAAATAAAACGTTATAACTTCAGCCAGATGGCAACGAACATTTACCACTGCAAAATTACCGGACCTTATTTTGTGTCTCTGCAGCTGAAAAATAAAATAAAATAACACCTAGCAGGAATGGTGGCTGTGGCAATATTTTTGTTTTTGCTAGTTTGATTTTGGACAAACTGCTTTTTTTGTTGTTGTTGTTTTTTTTTTGTTTCTTTGTATATTCATGGACCGATTTTTGGTTTAAGTTTCAGCATTTTGATCACCCTGTCGACCGACCCACACGGCATCCTCTCAAAATACGTTTTCAAAAAAGAGAAGTCGCTTCACAAAACAAACGAACAAACAAATAAACACACAAACGAACACACAAAATACGCCAAGGGTCATATCCACTCATTCTAATGTACACCGTTTTCATTATTTCAGAGCAGAACAACTAACGTCCTTGACGCAAAGAAAACAAAACCAGAGCACAATGGGTCAGTCATATCACTAAACTGATCACCGATAGAGAATCTTAAAATATGATTAAGAGATAACAACAACAACAACACACGAAAATGAAAAATGAAATTAAAAAAAACAATGCCACAGAAAATACCATTAAAAGTCCACAGAGGCAGACACTAAGGACTGAACACCTAACGAACACCTTGGGCAATGGCTAATCTCTGTGTCTGGACGCCAAACCGCTATAAATGAGCTGATACATTAGAACTAGACCGGAGGGAAAAATGCAAAGTCTTTCGAGAACAGAGAGAGAGAGAGAGGGGGGGGGGGGGGCGAGAGAGAGAGAGATAGAGAGAGAGAGAGAGAGACAGACAGACAGACAGACAGACAGACAGAGACACACAGACAGACACACAGACAGAGAGAGGGGGGAGACGAGGGGAGGAGAGGGCTGAGTCGAAAAGCAGTAGTTAGAGGAGAGTGCAAGTATGAAACTTTCAAAAGTGTTTATCTCCTAATCCATATCCAGTTGGTCGGCTTGGGAGAAATGTAGACCAGTGTACTGTGATAGGTTATAAATACGTACAGCAACTGAGCAGTTGTACTGCTGGTAGTAACATACCACCTTGTACAGTTGTTGCCAATGACGAAACGTTAAAAGATTGCAAGTTGTGTGTGATGTGTTTTCGTATGATTCTGTTGCTGCTCTATGTTGCGTGTGGGTGTGCTGTTTGTGGGGTGTATAGTCTTCCGTGTTCTACTGTTCATAGTATCAAAATAGTACGTCAATTCAGGAGCAATTTTCTGTAATGTTTTGGTAACTCAAAATACCTAATTTGCTCGTTGTCTGGATTTGCACGATCACGTTGAAATTATTTAGACTACAATCGTAATGGTGTGTTTGTGCTGTTGGTCTGTGTGTATGTGTGTGGTTGTGGTCTTGTGGGTTTCGGGTCGTCTTGTCCGACTTCCTTCATAGAGGAATTCGTCATTCAGACAATGTTCATAATGTTTTGGGACCTAATAAAACTGGTTCACTGTGACTCTCATTCTTAATGCCATACTAACTATTGAATTCCGTCATACAGGCGTTCCAGGCCTCTATGCTCCATGACGTCATTGAAGCAAGGCTTTCAGCGCATGTCGGGAGTTTAAGGGCATTCCCTTCCCTTGGTTATTCCTTATCGCTACTGACTTTGTGGCCATTTACGGCTTGTTCTACTGCTTCGTCCTTTCGGCTGCCCTACTAAAAAGCACGTCACCGTTCTCTTTGATACGACAGCCTGTCTACCTAGGGGGGGCCACTCTAGCCAGGTCGTTGGAAAGCCTCCAATCATCGTGTAGAGAATGGGAGTAGAGAAATAAGGATCAGATGAGATTTAACGTTTCGTGCATAGCTTTTAAATAACCGTCGTCTGCTGGCAACAAAATGAATGCTAGTGAAAGTCGCAAAGTTTAAATACCGTAAGCTAAAACAATATTCATGATTAATGAAGGAAGTCAGAGCTTGTCATCAAGTATTACAAATTAAACGCATCATGTAGATCACCCTGTTCCATTTTGAATTACTCAGTGTTTATATTTTCTGACCCTGAATTAAATGATAAACAACATGTAGTTTAACATGGAAGCTTTAAGATTAGCTCTGTTTGTCTTCATTGCATCCAAACTGAGTTACTCGGTGGCTTCAAGATTGATCAACTTTCATCTAAAATCCATTTGACATGTGTGATTATATAGTGTACTGTACAAGATTTGACACCAAAATGAAATTTAGAAAGAGAAATGTTGCTCCATTTTCCGCTTTCAGTCACTCCGTTTTCAAACCAAAATGAAAAGCAAATGAATGTTAACCATTATTCCAGCAGACTGTTGCAGAACGAGGATGAATACAGAATGAATAAAAAAGAACAAAAAGTAGTTGCCAGAATCAGTTGAGGTAGAGAAGGTTTTGAGAGCTGTAGAGGTTGTGTGTAGCTATACTTGCCTCGATGTTGAGACGAGGGCTCAGTCTTGTGTGTGGTGTACGTATTGTGTGGCAGAGTTTGTTCGTGTGTCTGTTTGTTGGTTGGTTGGCTGGTTGGTTGATTGATTGGCTGGTTGGTTAGTTTGTTGCTTTTTCTTTAATGGGACAAAGGATGTGTGGAATTACCAGGGTCGCGAAGGGTTAGTTGCGGTGTTCATGACAATAATAGTATCAGAAACTTAAAGACCCTGTCAAGCTGTATAGATGTGTAGGAGCTTTTCTAGCCATAGCTGGAACACATTATTATAGACATTGAGTGAGGAATTGTACAGGCTGTGGAGCACTTGTTATCACGTAACTGGATCAACGATTAACATACATTTTTGTGGGATGCACAGATTTAGTACCCGCATCCATAACCATGTGGGATCGATGACACATACTCTTCTGTGAATTATACATGTTATGTAGCAATAGTAGTTGCGAAGATGGAACAGAATGATTGGAAAGTGAAGGACCTTTGTGAGATGCAGGCTTCTATGTTGCGCTCTGAACTTCACCGTTTTGCTGGGATCATGGACTTAACTGTAAATCCGCAGCTCACTTCAAACGATTCTGTGCTGTATGTTGTGCTGTGAAACCAAGTCGATGACTAAAGCGAGAAACA
>JAFLJL010014608.1:0-25000 GCA_018398815.1 Conus ventricosus | reverse complement strand
AAACCAGTTCTTTGAAATAGTCTTTTGCACGCATTACTCCACAAATTAATTTGATTTTGCAAACCAACTGAGTGTTAGACATTAGTACAATATCATCTGCAAACAAAAGCAAATACAAATCTAACAGACCGGGCAGAAACTGAATTCCATGCATCCCATTATTGTTTATAGTTGATGCAATTTCATTTATAAATAAAGAAAACAACATTGGACTCAAAATACAACCCTGCCTTACACCAACTGGACACTGAAAATACTTAGTAAATTTATTTTCGATACGCACACAAGAAGTGACACATTTATACATAGCAGTTACAGCATTCAAAAATTTTCCACGTATTCCATTTTTCAATAAAACATCGAACAAAAGTTGGCGTTGGACTGAATCAAATGCCTTCTTCAGATCTACAAAACAAGCATAGAGTTTACCTCCATTCTTAGAAAGACCCTTTTCAACGATAGCATTAAGTGTAAAAATACGATCTGTTGTGGAGTAGCCACGTCTGAACCCAGCTTGTGACTCGGTCAACTTATTGTTTTCTTGAACCCATTTGACCAATCTCTGAATCAATACAGACGTATAACATTTACTTACTAAACTCAAAAAAGAAACGCCCCTGTAGTTATCTGGTAAGCTATTATCTCCTTTTTTAAAGATAGGTACAATAATTGCCTTAGCCCATTGTTCCGGGTATATTCCTTTATCAAACAGTATGTTAAACAGCTTTGTAAGAAACTTCACTGCAGTGCTGTCTGCTGATTTTAACATTTCCGCAAAGATATTATCTGGCCCACAGGCTTTCCCATTTTTCAATTTTTGTACAGCGCTGTAGACTTCCTTTTCCGAAAAACCTCTGTTAAGTTCGTAGATACCGTTATTAGCTTGCTCAGCCTGTATTTGGATCGTGTGTTGGATCCTGACCAGTTGTGACTTCATTCTCGTTAAACAGCCGTTTGAAGTGAGCACACCACTGGGTTTCTGTTATTTCTTTACAGGGTCCCGTTTTACTTCTTCCTGAAATTTGTTTAAGTTCTTTCCAGAACTGTTTGCTGTTGTTGCTCATGGAAGCCAGCTGCCTAGCTTTATCGCGTTTATAACTCGTTTGCTTTGACATACTTAAATCTTTATATTCTTTGGGAGCTTTAACGTATGGCAGTCGATCATTAGATTTCATCATTTGTCTGAATCTGTCTAGAAGTTGTCTGGTAAAACGTTTTGCGAAGCTACAATCCGCATCAAGCCACTGAGGTTCTTTCTTGTCACTATTAATTAATAAAAATGCACTTTTTCATACACTCACTTGCCTTTAACAATGCAGCCGTAAATTGTTCCAGTGCCTGGTAGAGAACGGGGAAATACCAATCCTGGGCCACTTCCGCCCTCACCCAGTTTCGGGCGAAAGTAACCCAGGATTGGTATTTCCCCGTTCTCTGACAAGTAAGACTTCAATAACCAAAAAATAACGATTATCTACAAACAAACATACTGTGTAGGGTTATCCGTTTTCAATACTAATTTACTAAACTTTTCAGATTTCAGTTTTTGTTGAATCCTATGTTTTTCCTGATCATTTTCAATAACATCATTTTCGCGCAAACATTCTTCAAATGAGTCTCTGTCTTTCATGTGAAATAAAACTACAGTCTTTAACTGTTTTAAAGTCTTTTAAACCGAGTTTATTTCGGGCAAAAAACCCACCATTTACCCCAGATGTTTTCCCGCTGAAATATTTCAAAACAAAGTTTTTTTCTTTTTTACAGTCTTTTTTGCTAAACAGTATCTATAATAAATGGTTTTTGCGTTCCTTAAAACAGTTATAAAATGTTCTAAACCTCACTCGTTTATTCTGGGATCAACTAAATTATGTCATCATCTGTCCTATAAACCTTTCTATCAGATATGCTTGTTCCATTTAAGTGTTGGGGACAGAAAACCAAAATTGTTTAAAAAATATAACGATAAACTGTTTGTAACGGGGTAAAGGGGAAATATGTTTTTCCAAAACCGTTTCCCCCAAAAATTCAATGGCAATGAGGAGTTTTTGCATAAAGTTTAACGCTCCATAGTTTTAAAAAGCAAAAATTTTAATTAATCCGTTATTTTTTTTTCAACTCTTGAAAAAATTGTTCGTTAATAAAACCTCGGGCTAAATGTGTAGATTAACCCAATTCGTTCTGTAGATTGTTTCTTTTTGACTAATATTGTTTTTTGTTGCTTGTTGTTATGCCCTTAATCCTCGCCTTGTAAAGAATGCGAGGGTTTAATTTTTAGTTTTCAACGTCTAAGTTTTGCAGCTAATTAGAATTCCCCTTTAAAAGGGACGTCACTAACCCCCAAAACCCACCCCTTTCCCTTATCTTTTAAGAAAAAATTTAAAAACATTGGAAGTGTCTCCTAATTTCATTTGCGGAATGAACTGAAATTTTGTAGAAGCATCTTTCAAAATATTTCTTTGTGGGGATGTACGTTTTTCCCCATAGGGGGTTATTTCAATTTTTTTCCCGATTTTGTCGTGGGAAAGATTACATGAAAGGGCCCAGATTAAATGTTTTCTGAAATTTTTTGGGGCTAAAAAGAAAAGGGCTTATGAATTCAAATTTTTTTTTTCCCTTTTTAAATATGGTTCAAAGGCCATTTGGGGTCAGGTTTTAAAACTATTTTATTTCATACTGACCAATTTTTTTGTTCTAGTTTGCGCAGCTGTTTAGTTGGGAAATTTTTACTGTCGAAAACCTTTTGTTTTTATAATCACCTTTTTGTGTACTCAAACCATACAAAGTGCTATCTCCCGTTCGTTCAAAGTCCGAAAAGTCTGAAAGGGTTTTAATTCTAAAGTTATACACTACAGGCGCTAATGTAACTCTGGTTCTTTGGCCCGCGACTTTTTTTTAGTAACGTATTATTTTATTTCCCAAAAAAGGCAGGTTATCACATTTTACAACTTTCCCGCTTTTTTCTTGTTTTTATATTAAATGATCCCCCCTCCCAAAAAATAATCTTTTTAAAATGTAAATTTGGGAAATTTTTAATTTCATAAACCATATGCAGCTTTCCCGACGGAAAGGTTTAAAAAAAGTTGAGGGGCCCCCATCATTAAGTTTTTCCAGTGCTCGTCATCCAATGAACATGGTAATGAAGTAATGCAAGATTGGGGACTTTCCCCCCAAACGTAGTTTTATTTGGGGAAACATTAAAAAATTGAGTGGGTGATTTCTAGTTGAAAGCCCAGATTTTAGCTAGCTCTCTATCAAAATGTATTTTGCTTCTTCGGTTTGAAAGTTAATATTGTTTTTGATTTGCATTGTTAAGTTTAAGAGTTAAATTTTAAATTTTCTTTCTTCTTTTAGTGAGCAAACCCCTAAAAACCTCAGGTATTTTTAAAATGTTTAAAAAGTCGTTTGTTCTCCTTTTATATTTTTTAACTTTTATTCCCCCGGCTTTTGTTATATTAAAAACCTACCTTTGTAAAATATTTTATGGAGCGGGACCGTTTTGGCCCCCCATTGTTATCAATAGCATGTTTAAAAAGAAAGGGCGGGTTTGAGTTGTTATTGTTACAAACTTTTTTAAAACAAAAATTAAAAAAAGAGGCATTTTAAATTACTGATGCAAAATATTTGTTGGGCCCCACTACAATCTTAAAAATAAACAACTGACACCCCCGGCATTTCGTGACCCCGATGAAACCCCTTTTATAAAAAAATAAGTACTCCCTTAAACGATTCTTAACCCTCCTATTAAAAAAGATACTCGCAAAGTGTGGTTCAGTCATCCGATGCAGTTTTATCGAACAGTTTAAAATTTGTTGTTTTGTGCATCAATGGAGTGGGGAGTGTCGTATGTGATCACTTTTAAAAAATCCTAATTTTGTTGGTCGTGTATGATTTCTTTCTTTACACCTTCAGACGTATTTTTTACTGAAATGCAAGCACCATTCCCAAAAGACAAACCCTTTAATCCATTTAGCAACCGAATAGCATGAAGGTTTTTTAAAAAATTTGTAACGAATTCAATTTTAAAATCAAGCAGATTTTGCAAAAGTTGGATCTTAAATGGGTTAGGCACCCCCATTTTTGGGGGGTGCCAGAAAATATAAAGCTGGAAACCCTTCAATCTTTTCTTTGGAAAATGTTCATCTAGGGTCCTAGAGCAAGAGCATAAAAACGATGGGGCAACATTTCTTTGACACTTTAAGGGCCCAACTAAAACAGGATAGAAAAGAAAAACGATCTGTGTACTTAGTTTGGTGTTGCTAGGTTGCAAGCCCCAAAAGAGATCGAACATAACTGATCCTTCTATGGCTTTGCGCGCAAAAAAAGTACTTAGCAAATTTAGAGGACGCCATTTTTACTGTTTATTTGCTTCAAGTATTAAAAGGTACCAAAATGTTTTACAATCGAAGATCAAAAGTAGACTTTGCGTTGGGACTGGGTTTTTACATGTACCTTTGACCTCAGGCTCCAGAAGGAACAATAATAAAAAAACAAAAATGAAATTCTCGTTTCAGGAAATGAACAGAAGGTCGGGCAAAACGACATAAATTCTGAGCCATAATATTGCAGCAGTAAAAAAACAAGATGGCCCCCAAGAATAAGTCATCTAATTCCCGAAGTCCAAAGCCCAAGGCCATTGAAGACTCAGAAAAAGCTCGCGGACTCTGTTCGCGATGCCCATGAATATGAAAGACAGCGCTTGTTCTTGGTTTAAACGGGCCTAGGATTATTGGTCTTTATCTTACTAAAAATTAAACCCCAAACTATTAAGAGAACAAATGCCCATAAGTGCTGGCCATAAAGCCAACTACTTTGCTTGCAGTAGACAAAAGCCAGAAAACAATTACCCCCTAATATACGGGTAAGCGTCTATAGCTTTACTGGCTAATTTTTTTAAAAATCCGCAAGATGATCAAGCTGTTTTTTTACCCATGATTTAACAGGTGGAGGCGATGGCGGCGGAGGGTAATGAACTTTGGCCCCCGCCGCCCGAAATTAGCCATCACCAGTGTACTTATTGCAAATCCTAAGGCCGTTATAACGCTTGCTAATGTGACTCCTTGCTCTCTAAACGTGTTCGTATTCTTTCTGCTAGTGTTGTGTCTTCATATAAAATTTTCCGGGGATAGTTTCTCTTTTCTATTCACTTGAGTTCGTAATTGGTCTGGGTTTAGTAGTTAGCACTTCTAGTCTTGTGATCTTCTTGTTCAAGATCTTTTAGTCTTTGGGTTATTCTTTCTTTAATATCAGGCCCTAAGTTGGGTCATCAGCTCAACGAGTTTTCTTTTTCTCTTTTTATATGCTATTAGTTCACCTGTTTTGCTAAATTGTTTGTTAATTCGCCTATCCTTCTTAAAGCATGATCAAGGGCCGCTATTTCTCGCATGGGTAGCGGTGAGTGTGTATAGTCTTTAACGCTGTTTCTTTGAAAAATGGTTTTGCTTCTATTGTATTTATTAATTCCCCTGCTGATTGTTTTAAATTCTTTAAGTTCCATGTTTTGCATTTGGTTATCTGTTGGGAGTTCTTGCAGTGTGTTTTGAAGTTTAGCAACTGCCTCCCCCCTTAATTTTGGCCTAACAAGGCCAAGGCGATTTTGATCTTTACACTGAGTCTATTTCTAATTGAACCACGGTTTAAAAACTTTGATGGGTCTTTTTTAGTTGTAAGCTGAAAAGTTGTCCTTGGTCGCCCCTCACAAACAAATGGTCTCTTTTACTTCAAAATCATTAGGGTCTTTTAAATTCGGGAGGTTCTTGGCCTAAACTTTGGTATAATGATCTGACCTTACTTTCTGTTAATTTTTTACCGACTTGTTTGGGAATGTACTCCCCATTTCTGCTAATTCATCATGCAATGAGAGCCCGAGCGATGCCCCTCCCCAAAGGGGGAAACACTCATGTCGTCTCCCGATCAAAACATCATAATCTTCATCTTCAATGCCTGCCATGTTTCTTTAATAATTAATTTTTTTATTTTGTTTTATAAAAAAAATGTTACATGCATATGGCTCGATCTTGGACCCGCATAGAAGACTGAAAGAACCTTTGGCGTGAAGGGGAAAAAAACGGAATATTACTGTTCCAAATAATCCATTACTATTGGGTGCAGATCAAATTCTTACTGTCAAATTTCCGGGACCTAGGAGCGGATGAAGTGATTGTGCCAGGCTCTGCACGACTTACTTTCAAAATAGAACTCGCATCAGAAACAGACCCAAACAGGACAGTTGTCCAGAATTTTGGGACGGGCAATCGTTAAGAAAATTTCTGTAAAACTGAGGGGCAAGAAGTATTTTCTTTACACAATGCAGACATATTTTTAACCCATTCTGTCTATGGCTAACCCAGAATGAAAGGGCTGATCTTGCGTTTCAAGGAATTGAAAATGGGTGATGGACTAAAACACAGAATAGACGCGCAGATGTTAAAGACAACAAAAAGCATGCAGCTGTAAATTTTGCGTATGGAAATCGCTTTTCCATTCCCTTAGATTTTGAGTTGTTAAAAGGCATGCACCGTCTTTCAAGGAGCATTAAAAGACAGATTGTTTATATGAACTAAAAACTTTTAATGAATACAAACGCGTTATCAGATCATCGACCCCGGGAAGCAAAGTACAGAATTTCTGACATCTCGTTAGAGTTTGGTTGTTAGAAACCCCAAATTTAAAAGGGGCTGTTGAGCACAATATCAGTCAAAATTATCTTTTATATTACGAAAAGGATTATATACAACTTTTCCCCAGAACCCAGGGCAGAAAATATTTGGAATTTTAGTTTTAGCGTCGCAGCAAGACGTTTTAAAGGTATTTTTTTGCTGTGTGAAGATGAAAAACCGTTAAAAAAGGGGAAAGGGTAAAAAATTTTTTTAAATTTCCAAAAAAAAATAACAAAAGTAAAATGTTCGTTTGGGGGGGGGGAAGGGGCCCAAAACCAAAATTTACGCTGGGGGGCCTTAGCCTTTAACTTTTTTGAAAAAATAAAAAAATTTTTTGGGGGTGGGGGGGTGGGAATTTCTAACAGCAAAACCTTGTGTTAAAGATTTAATTTTCAAAAATTTTAGGTTTGATATTTTTTAAACAAAAAAAATAGGGTTTTATGGATTGACCTAAGGTCAACAGGGGGTTTAAATCAGTTTGAGGGAAAGGGGGGAAAAAACTGTGAGAGTTGTAATAAACTTTAAAAAAGAAAAAGAAGAAGAACCCGATAAACCGTTTTAAATTGAAAACATTTTTTTTTTAATTTATGATGGGGCGGGGAATATTGAAAATAACAGATTAAAAGATTTACATACAAAATTTAATTTTTTTTTTAAAAAAGCTTGTTGTTCAGGTTTACCCAAAAATGTGCCCCCCCCCCCGCCCCCCAAAAGAGAGATGCGGGGAAAATTCTGCTGTTATGGGGAAACCCCCTAACATAAAAACCTTCAGTTTAAACCCAAAATTTACCACAAATGCAGAAATTTACTAGAGAAAGCTTTAAAAATACAGAAAAAAAAACCAAAACAAAGGGTATTCTGCTCCCCTTTAATGCTGTTACAAAATGAAAATTTACTGGAAAACTAAACAAAAAATAAAGGGTCTATCAGCGGAAAAGAGGGTTGGGTCTCTTGCAACAGGCATAGGCGCACCCGCGGGGGCCCCTTTGGTTTACTCTAGGGGTTTGTTTTTGCTCCGGCCTGTGTTCATTAGCTGTGGGTGTGCTAAAAAAAAATTAAAAACTAAACAAAAAAGCACAAAACTAGGGTTCAAAAAATTAACAGCAAAACTTAGTTCGTTTAAATGACAATAAATAAACCCGTTGTTGCCTCAAACATCACGGAGGGAAGGAATTTAATCTTTTAAGGCCGTTTTTGATGACTAAAAAAGGGAAAAAATTTTTGATTTCAAAAAAAGGCAGGGACAATTTTTTCCCCCAACACCCGGGCCCCCCGGCAGAAAAAAAAGGAAATGTTTAAAAAAAAAATTTAAACGAGACATTAAACCTTTTTAAAAACAGCTCACATTAAAAACCCCCAAAGGGGTTTTATACTTTTTTTAAAGAGTCCAAAGCAAAAAAAAGGCCGTGGGATTTTGATTCTGATTAACCCGTTGTTTTTTTTTTAATTTTTAAAAATTTTTTGGGTTTTAGAAAAAAAAGACGGGAAGGCAAAGAATATGAGGAAAAGGGAAAAATTGTTTAAAGGGAAATTTTCAAAGGGGAAGAGGGGTTTTTTCCAAGGCATTTGAATGATTTTGATTTAGAAGTCATTGACCCCCCAAACGTTACAGGCAAGTTTTTAATGAAATTTTCTCAAGTTCCAAGTAAACTAAAAATAGCCCGCCAGAAAAAGTAATTTTTAGCTGTTTTAATGACTATGAAACAATAAATGAAAAAAATTAGAAGTCTGGGTCTAACAAAAACGCGGGGACAAATTCTTTCTCTAATGACTTTAAACCCCGGGTTGGGCGGGACGAACTGTTCCCCACAGTTTGACGCTGCCGTGAAAAAGGCAAAAATTTTGAGAGTTTCGGGTTTGGGGTTCAGGGGGGAAAGTTTTTTAAAGAGATTATTTTTAAAAAACAGGCAAGTATGCACCATTGTAGGAAAGGTTACATTCCACTCCCTCCAGAAAGGGCAGCGAAAAAGCAGTTTAAACATAAAGAATTCAGCGAATTTGTTTTGTGGTGCGTTCTTGCAAGGCTGTTTCGTGTTCGCAAAACACGCAGAGAGAGTAAAAAACCCTATCGGCAATACCCCAAAGTTCTTTAATTTAAATGGTTTACCCTTTTCCCTGTTAGTGTAGCCCAAATTGACCCATTTTGAAGGAAAAAACAAAAAATAACCGTCAATATCTAAAAGGGGATAAAGGAAAACAAATTACAGCCGTTTAAATTGCCCAAGAACAGCCCAAAAATTGGGAGCCAGAAAAAAATTCATGTTGACTTACTACTAATGTTTTCCCCAGCGGGGCTCCCAAACATTACACATTGATAAAAACAATGAGAAAACCTAATCCCGCTTACTTAAAAGATGGGCACAAAAAAAGAATTTGCGGGGAAAATTTTTAAACAAAAAATTCCCATCTGTGCAAGCCGCGAGGGGAACAAAAAAAACATTGTAAAAAGTTCTGTGACGGGTTAATAAAAAAACAAAATTACGCCCCGCCAGGATCAAAAGTTAGTTTTAAAAAAAGGGAAAAAAAACCCTGAAACCCTTTTCCCCATACGTAGTTTACGCAGACTTCGAGTCGCTTATTGTTCCTTATGAAGGGCCAGCCCCCCAAAAACTTCGAAAAAAAAGTCTTAAGAGTAATCATCAGATTTGTTCATTTGCCTTAAATTAGGGTTAGGTCGGATGGCGTTTATTCAGAGCCAGAATTATATAGAGGCCCAGTTTGCTGCAAAAACATTTTTTAAAAAACGCATGCAAAAAGTGAGAAAAGGGCATGTTCAATAATTAAACTTATTTTAAAATTTCATAATGTCCCCTTTGAAGCCCAACCCAACGTATGACTCAGCCACCATTGTTGGATTTGCGGTTTGAGCTACGCCAAGAGTGAAAAACCCCCACAGTAAGGGCCCTGATAATTAGGGGAAAGTTGGGAGGAGGGGCCCGCTTTCCCAAATTTCCCAAACCCTTCAACTAAATTTTTGATCAAAGACAGGGGAAGCTGCCTTTTATTTTCATAACTTGCGAGGTTACGACTCTAAACCTTTTTAAAAATGAAAGCAGTAGACGATGCCTTCAGGGTGTCTTTGCATTGCACAGTCATCGAAATTTAATGTGCTTTAATCTGAATAACATTTTCTTTTAAAAGATCTATGCAGAAACATGATGGGATCATTAGAGGGCACTGGCTATGTATTAAAGTCCTCCCCCAAATAACAGAAGAATTTTTTTGCCCCAACTCCGTTGGGAAAGGGGCGTTTATCTTTATGAGTACATGAACATTTGGGAAAAAGGTTTTGACGAAGATACACTTCCGTTTAAATTTTGCGTTCTTTTTATTTCTTAGGGGAAAAGGGCCCAACAGCGACCCCTTTTTTACCGGGAAATGCTAAGTGCGTGGCAAAAGGGGTTAAGTTTTAAAACGATGGGGGGACTTCATGCCTCATACTTGATGGCTGATTTTATTTTTGTTGGGGACGTTTTTGGGAAAATTATAAAAAAGATGCTAAAACTTACATTTTGGGAAACCCGGCCCATTTTTATTTCTGGCCCGGGGATGGGGTTGGGCGTTTTCTTAAAGTTTATGGAGTACAAAAGGGTTTATGTCGGTTTTTACCAATGATCCAGATGATTAAAAAACGGATTGCGTGGAGGAATTGTTTTGGGCGCATCTTACTGTAAACCCAAAACAACAAAAACTTGGAGGGATATAAATCCAAGTAAAAAGGTTAACTATTTATGTATTTAGATGCAAAAATCGGTAGGGTTTGGGAAAAGGCCCGAAAATCACTTCCATTCGCAATTTTAAAATGTAACAGGTACGAAAAATATTAAAAAAGGTTTAAAAGTGGTTAAAACATTTTTTAACCCCTGATCAGCAGCGGGGGGTTTCATTCTAAAATTTGACTTAAAATTACCCTCATAAAACTCCATGCCCTTTGCAAAATGACTACCCTTTTGCAGCAAAAAGTCTAAAGATGGACCCAAGAGAACCCCCAAAAAACTTTTTGCCTAATTTTCCCGAGGAAAAAAAAAATTTGTCTGTCATTACAGACTTCTCCCAATTTTTTAATTTAAGACATGGTTTAAAGTTACAGCTTTTTCATCGATAATTGCTTTTGATAAAAACGTTCATGAAACCATCCCATCATAAAGAACATAAATCTCAGAACAAAAATCCACGATGTTTAAAAAAAGACTTTTTCATGCTGATGAAAAAGCGGGTTTCGGAAAGGACTAGGGAAAATTTCCGAAAGCGAAAGTTGTCAGTTTGGTTCCCAAAGGGGAAACAAAAGAAAATTAAAGCTGACTTAAAAAACCTAATTATCAGGATTCAGAAGTTTTTCATGATCCCCTTTTTTGGCCAAAATTTGATGAAAAAAAAAAAAATTCAATTGGATAAAAATGTTTTTTTGGGGTTTTAAATTTTTTTAAATTACAAAGTTTTTGATGTTAGATTTTTTTTTTGACCCCTTTAAAGGGCCCTCGTACCCTGGTCCAGGTATTTACAGTTACGGGATATTTTTGTTTTTGGGTTTCAAATAAAGGGATTTAAAGAATAAAAATTTAAAAGAAAAGCTAAAGGACTTTGGGGGAAAGGGGGAAAGGCAGTCCGTTTACCCAAAAGGGACTCCCCCTTCTTTCAATTACTAAAAAGGAAGGTTTTGGAAAGTAAAAGGATAAATTTTATCTGGAAGGTGATAAAGGAGTTTTTTGGTTTTAAGGTAAAAAAATGCCCGTATTTCGAGCCGGGGAAAAAAATCATTAAGAAAGAAAGGGAATATCTCCCCAGTTTTGGGTGCAGTAAAAATTTTCCCAAGGGGACAACTAAAAAGGAAGCATTTTTTGGCAAAAAGACTTTTCATCATGCCAACGAAAAACTGCAAATCTAATCTAAAGGATAAAACCACAACAGTTTTTTAACCCAAAAAAGGGTTTTAGATAGAACAAACAAAAAGGGGTTTTTGTTAATCAGATTTTTCCCTTATGAAAATTGGGGAAAGGAAAACCGTAAATTAATTAAAGGGGGAAACTGTGTCTGGCGGGAAAATCTGCAGTTCTTTTTTTTCACAAAAGATCTTTGGGAGCTGGTTTTTTTGTTGTGTGGGTTTCTCGTTAAAAAAAAAAATAACGGGGGAAAAATTTTTACAATTTTTTTTATTTCGTAGGGTCAAAAACCCAAATTGGATGGGGGGCCCTGTGCGATTTTCCCCCTTCTGTTCCCCCGGTTTAAAAAAAAGGTTTCCCCTTATTTTTTAAAAAAAACGGTAAAATTTTGCGGGATGAAGACCCCCTTCAACAACTTTTTATTGTTTTTCTTTTGTTTGCTTTTTCTGGTTTTACCCCTTTAAAATTCTTCATTTTTCATTGCGGTAGAACTGAGGGAAAATCTTCAAACCCCTTTCTGTGTTCCCGAGAATTGTCAAAAAAGCTCCTGTGATACTGGTAGGAAAAAAGTCTTTCAGTTAACTGTTTTTTTAAATTTTTTTAAAAACTAAAGCCGTGTTTTTGTGAACTCCTGGAATGCCTCTTTTAATGGAAACTCAAATTTTTCAACAAAAATTTGGGATTCATTCCCCTTTTAAATTTTTTCCCCATTTTCGACTTGAATCATGCGAGGGAAAGTTAGCGGGCCCCCGGGGTTTATATCAGCTGTTATGGCAACAAGAAACAGCAAAAAGCACTCTTTTGGGGTTAAGGTTCCGCATCTTTGTATCTTGAAGCTATGTAAATGGCTGTAAGTGCGTATTTAAAACTTTTGCGTTTAATCTTTCAGAGGGGTAAATATAGAAGACCCATTTGATGGGTGTCGTTTGGATTTGTATTGACAAAGGCGGTCTCTGTATTCGTCTTTGGCGCAGGTAAAAAAATTTGAAAATTCGTTTGGGTTTAGAAAACCATTCTTTTGCTGTTTGTTCACTAACTCCGCTGCTTGGCTTAGTTTTTTTTGTTTGGCTGTGTTTTTTTCCCCCCCTTTTTTCCAATTCCTTTTGGCGAATAATAGATTTTTTTCATTTTTTTTTTCACCCCAATTTTTATGCGCAAAAAAAAAAAAAAATTTTCCCCCCCAACGACGGTATCCCCCCTTTCCCCATTTCTTGCATCTTTTGTTTTTCGATGGATGAAAAAAAGTCGCTAAATTTTGGGTGGGGGGGTTTAATGCTCGTTTGGTTTTTTCCCTTTGTTAAAAGGGATAATATTTTTTTTTATTGCTTGATCAAATCTTTAAATGTGTAAGTGCATGTCCCTTTTTTTTAGTGTGTTTTTAAAAAAAATCTAATGCCCCAATTTTTCTGCTTTTCATAGCGATCTTGGCTGCGGGAGTTGCTCCACGCTTTGTTATGTCTTTTTCTCTGCCTTCATCTCGCGGTTTACTAAATGGTAATTACTTCCCCCAAAAGGGCCGAGCGAAAATTAAAACCACAGCGCCCCTTTCTTTCATTACGACCCGAAGCCATTTTTATAAATGTTTTTTTTTTCCTTACATATTTATATTTTCCGGAATTTTTCCCTTTGTTTTTGACTAAAAATTTCTTTGGGGAAACCCGAAGTTTGCAATGAAAAGCAATTAGTTTTTGCAAAATCCTCAAAGTCTAGTTTCCAAGATCTGGGGTTTAATTTTTTAAAACAATTTTTTCCCAAGCATTGAGATCCTACACTTGGCCCCCAATAAAAAAAAAAGGAATGGTATACAAGGTTTTTTAACATTTTTCCCCCCCGGTGTATTTTTTTTAAATAAAATAATTTTTAATTATTAAAAAACTTTTGAACAGTGATGTTTCCCCTACAGCTACAAGGGGCCCAAAAACCCTTCCCGAACTTATAAATTGCCCAAATTTTGAGGGCCCAAAAAAGGCTATTATCCCCAAAAAGGAAAGGCTGAATTCTTTGGCAGCATGGGGGAAAACAAAACATTCCCTGGGAAAACTAAATTTTTTTTTTTCCCCATGGAACAGTTTAAAAAAGTTGTGCCACAAACTTTATAAAGTATCTTAACGGGGGTTATAAAGCGCAGCGGGGGTTCTGGGAATGGTGAAAAGTGGGGGGAAAAGGGTTTCTTAGTTTTTTTTACACAAAAAAACTGGGTTCAGTAGATTTGCCCCATTGTTTTTTTGAAAAAGATTTTTCGTATGATTTAAGGGCAAAAACCCATTTTTTTAACAAAAGTCATTGGAGTCTCTGGGGTGTGATCTATATTAAAAATTTGGAACATTTTTGGGTCGCCATTAATCATGGGTTTAATTTAATTTTTAATATTTAGATTTTTTTTCCCCTTCAAAAGAACGAGGGGGAAAAATCATCAAAACCCAGAAAACAAAATAGGTGGGAGAAAGTAACCAAGCCAAAAAATCAGCGGGAAAACGCTGAATCAGGTGGGCCCTTTAAAAAACCCTGGGGTGTTAAAGGGCGGGAAAAAAAATTAGCAGGTGGAAAAGAAAAAAAAAAATTAATGTTACAAAATTATGACTATCATGAAAACATAACACCCCCAACCCCCGAACAATTTGATTCAATGCCCGCTAAAAAAACCCCAATGTGATAAAAGGGCCCCCAAAGTCTTCATGGATATTAAAACTTAAAATGTTGCCTTTTTGGGCCCCAAATTGTGCTGTGGGGGCGGTTTTTTACTGTTATAAAATATATAAAAAAATGGCAACAAAAACAAAAGCTATTAAAAAAATCTGAGCACTAAAGGGCAGAAAAAGACACCAGCACCCCAAAAACCCCCAATAAAAAAAGCTTTCATTTTGATCCATTTATAATGGTTTATTTTTTAAGAATTTAAATTTTTAAAATTTTTTATAAAAATAGATAAAGGGTATTAAAAAATTTAAAGGGCAATAAAAAAGGGACCTGGAGTTTTTAAAAGAATTTCCATGGGACCCAAATTTGGGGTAATCAATGCGGTTGCTTCGGTTTGGTTAAGGGGTCTTTTTTAAGATCAAAGGGCAGGAACGTGACAAGACATCCTAAACGATGACGCTTTTTTTGAGGGTTTTGTTGTACTATATTAGACATCAAATATTTAAGATAAAAACATAGCTTGTATTTTTTGAAATTTATAAGATAACTTAATAAGAATTTAGTTGTATTAAAAGGATGATTTAAATTTAAAGAACTTATCAAGAACTTGATAAAAAACTTATTAAGAATTTAAATTTAAAAATGTCAAAAACTTATTAAAAAAATTTGGTGTGGGGGGGTGGGGGTGGGGTGAGTGGTGGGGGGGGGTTTGGGGTGGGGTTTGGGGGGTGTGCATGCGTGGGGGGAGGCAAAACAAACAACAAACCCTTCCAAAAGAAAAGTCCCGGGGGGGGGCGGAGGGAAGTTGCGGGGCGTGGGGTTTGGCCAAAACACACAAACCCCAACAAACAAACAAGAAGTGGAAACCAGGCTGTGTCCCGCGCGCAACCCAATAACCCCCAAATGTCACTTTGGGGGCGTTTGGGCCCAGTTTTCCGCTGGGGCTTTGTGGTGCTGCCGCCCCTTTGTTGTCAAGCGATCAAAAAGGGTCGTTTTTACCTAGTTTGCCACCAAAAACTTTGAGGTGCGACGCATTTTGGCGGCAAGCGATCACATAGGGTTGTTTGGGGCCCAGTTTTTCTGGTCCTCTTTTCTCAACAGGTTGCAAAAAGGGTTTTTGGGTGAGTTACAGCCCAAATTTCTCTGTAGCCCAGCTTTTTTGGGGCTCTAACGCCAGTAGTAGTACATCCCTATTGGAATTTTTGGGGCATTTTTATGAAGATGTGTGGGGCCCACACTACTCCCCTCCATACTGGTTGATGTTTTTTAAAGGGCTGCCTATCCCTATCTAGTTTTTTGCCAGGGAAAATTCGAAAATCGGGTTTTTCTGTTGCATAAGTTTAAAAATGGTTTGGCGTTTGTTTTTTTCACAGTTCATTTATACTAAAATTTTAGCTTTGGGAAAATTTTGGATGTTAAAAAAAACACACAGAAAAATTGAATGGTTTCTAGCATTTCGAATCGAAATTTTTCACCCGCGTTTAAAAAATAAACGCCCTGTTTTATGCGTTTTTTGTTTTTAACATGACTTGGGCTGTTCAAGCCCAAAGCCCCAAAATCAAAGCGGGTGATGGATTGTTTTGCTTTTGGGGGCTTTTTAACCAAAGCAGGGACCCTTTATTAAATAAGGAAAAATCTCATCGATAGGGCAAAAAAATTTTAAAAAAAGGGTATATTTTGTTTACAATAAATTTCCCTTTAAAAGTTTTATTTCCCTTTAACCAAAAAACCCTTTTAAAATTGTCGTTTCCCTTTCCCAAAACAGTCGGTTCCCCTTTTTTTTTTTTCTGTTCTTCTAGGGAAAACAATATTTTTTTTCGGTTTAGCGGTAACGAACCCCCCCTGCTTCACCCGTTTTTTTTCAACAAATACTTGACATGCAAAAATATGGTAAAAAATTTTGGGGTTTTAAAGGGAAGAAACCCGCTCTTTAGTGGAAAAAAGGGTAGCCTTTTTGAATAACACACCAAACACAGAAAAAAGGCAAAAAAAACGCCCCCATCGTCCGGGAGAGTAGGGAAAAAGGAAAGAAAAGGTTTTTTGGTTTAGTCATTTTGAGCGCTTTAACGCGCCTCAGGCGGCAGGAAAAAAATGGTGAAATAATTGTTTAAAGCCCCGGCCCCGGGTGAGGGGGGGGTGGGGTGAAAGGGGGGGGCGGGGCAGCAGTATTGGGTTTTTGGCCCCTCAGTTTTTCCAGCAGGGTTGAGGCGCGGTGGGGGGGGTAGTGTTTTGTAGTGTGTGTGTGTGTGTGTGGTGTGTGGGTGTGTGTGTGTGGGTTTTTGTGTGTCTTTTTGTGTTTAAATGTGTGTTTGTGTTTGTGAGTGGGTGCATTTTTTTGTGTTTGTGCATGTGTGTGTTTTGTTAAATTTGAAGCTTATTTCAGAGAACGTAGATATACCAATCCCGGGTTTTCTTTTGCCCCAATGGGTTTAGGGCGGGGGGAAATGGCCAGGATTGGTATATCTTCGTTTCTCTGGTCAAATTAAATTTCTAGGAGAAGAAATGCATTATTACAAATCCCCTTTAAAAATTCATTTGAAAAGAAAGGGTTTTCCCTTAAAAAAGGGTTCCCTTTGGGGGTATCCCCAAATATTTTTTTCAATTTTTTCCCTTTTTCTTTTATGATTTTTTATCACACCCAGTGTTTTCCCCTTTTTACAAAAAGTCAATGCCACAGGGGAAAGTGGTGAAACAAAGAAAGAAAGGACATTCAAAGAGCTAACCCCCATTTCACTGCAAGATTTTGGACATTACCGAAAAGTG
The DNA here is from genome assembly GCA_018398815.1 of Conus ventricosus. Lineage (NCBI taxonomy): Eukaryota > Metazoa > Mollusca > Gastropoda > Neogastropoda > Conidae > Conus > Conus ventricosus. The sequence goes on along the minus strand of JAFLJL010014608.1, from coordinate 8,067 downwards.
CATTGTTTTGTTACCAGTTTTTACAAAAAAAACGTCAAAGAGTCATCACAGTGAAATGACACAGCCCCTTTATAAAAAAAACAATTTAAAAGCTGAAACATGCCAAGGGGTTTTTTACCGAAAGATAAGCTTTTTTTACCCTCGGATTTTTCGTTCAAATAAATGATATTTTCATCGTGTCCATACGTTCCCCCTAGTTGTGTTTAAAGTACCATCTGCAAAAAAAAGCATTTTCAAAAAAATCCCCGCATTTAAGTCCCCCCAAAGATAAGAGTGAGAAAATTTCCCACCAAACATTAAATCAAGGGAAGCACTGCTCTAAACACCTCCAAAACCATTTCCATGTTCTGCGATGATCAGTATTTACTGCCCTACGGGGGAATATATAGAAAACCCCCAAAAAAGGACGTTTTTTTTTTCACGCAAAATAAGATTTGGGCTAGTTCCAAAATAAACCCTGTGTTCATAGTAATATCAATTCTTCGAAGAGTTTTGACAAAATTTTCGTAAAAAAAACCCTCCCCACCACCCGAATTTTAGGGAAATTCCCCTGATTTTTTTCAGGCTTTTGAAAGTCAAATTATAAAAATTTGGGCCCCAGTTAATGTATTTCCGTGCCACAAATGTTTATTTTTTTTAAAATATGTTTAAATGTTAGAAGGTTGGAAACCAAACTTTAAAGCCAGTTTTGGAACCACCGTTGCAGTTCCACGTAATAAACTTTTGTTCGGTTTTGGGGTTTGGGCCCCAAACCCCATTTCATTTTGTTTGGGGTTTTTCCCTTTTTCCCCCCCTTTAAAATGGCCACCCCCCTACCCCCTCTCCCCCTCTTGCTGTCGTGCCCGCCCTGTTTCCCGATCTGGGCCCACTGTTGCCCAGTGTGTGTCTGTGCCGATTTTTTAGGCCGGCTCATGAAGTGGCAGTGGGGTTTTCCCCCTAGTAAAAGGGTCCTTGCTGTTGACGTACGAGGCAAATGCTGTTCCTCCGTGCGCCCCCCGATGGAAAAATGACGTATCGGGGTTGGCCTTTGACCCCGCTGCGCCGGGCACGGGTTTGGTTGCCTTTCCCCTGGTTTCAATTCATATTGGGGGTACTCCGACGTGCGCAGCAAAAAATTTGGGTGCGGAAAATGTTGCAAATGACCCAAATTTTTCGTCCGTGCGGTCGGGGGGGGGCAGGGGTTTGGAAAAATCTTGCGATCCCCTGAATTTTCGGGTCGAGAAAAATCATGGATGGCCCCGTCCCTCGCATGTTTTTTAAAACCCTCTTCTGGCTGGGGTTTCCCCCACCCTTTTCTTCCCCCTCAAGATGCCCGGCAGAGATTTTTTCAGCGTTGTACCTTTTTTTTCTTCCAGGTCGAAGGGTGAAGATGCCAAACTCTGGGGGAGAAACTTATCCAAAATTGGGGCTTTGGGGTTCTCCCCCCTCATACAAAATCTTTGACTTTTTTCCTCAGTCCTTGGCGTTTTGGGGACACCATGGGAGAAAAGTTTCCCGAATACACTTTGGTGAACTTTCCTGATGATTTTGATTGGGGGTTTTCAGGATTAAGGATTTTTGTTTTTATGACAGAGGTAACCAAACCCCGTTTTTCATTTGATTTTTGTGGGGCTCTTTCAATGTGGACTTTCTGTGATCCCCAAAACCTAAATGGGCCATGCCCGGACCTGCCGTTCACCCCCGTTCCCCGCCTCCCTTTTCCTTTTTTTTCTTAAAAAAAAAAAAAAAAAAACCCCCCCAAGAAGAGCAGGTTTTTTCGCCCCTCTGTCGTTTTCAAGGGCGTCCACTTTTCCCAAATTTCCCTTGTTCATGTAAAAATCGTTTTCCTTTTAAGCCTGTCAAAACCTGATTGAGGTCAATAACTTCTTCTTGGAGTGCCCCCCTGTTTCTGGTTTTATGCTGGCAATTGTCGGTTTTTATGTTTAAAGGGCATCCAAAAGGTTTAATAATTTTTCAGATTGCTTATCCGCTTTTCCCCTATTCTTCGTACGCTGGCCCTTTCATGGAAAACCTCTCATGATCTCCCGTAGGGCCGGTGGGTGCTTGCTCCCTTTGGGAAAGGGCAGCCATTCGCTCCCCTTTTGCCCCCCACTCTAGTCTGCAAAGATGTCTTTTGCCTGGCGATCTTCCCTTTAGTGGTTGGTTCCCGGGGCCCGGGTTTGGGCTCCACGGGCCCCCCAAGCCCGCAGATTAGAGGACATGAAAAAAAAAAACCCCAGCGTCAGGACACCCCAAAAGTGCCGACAGTAAAAGGGCTCACGAAACCGGAAAAACGCCCTTTTAGAAGGAAAACATTGCACAGTCTATCATAAGGAAACAAAGGTCTTTCCCCTTGACCAATTCCCTTTTAAGAGAAAAAAGCCGCCTTGGGTCTGACAACCCAGGAAATTTTCGGTTTTAAAATGGCACTTTGAAAGGACACCCCAAAAAAGCCCGTTACTTTGGGTAGGTTTCCCACTCCGGGCCATGGAGGGGAAAAACTGTTTTTGTCACTTAAAGTTGGTAGAAGAGCCCCAAATTTATTTCTTGCGGGCTTTTAAAACCAAAAAAACGTCCCCCTGTTTGCTTGCGTTGACCCTTTACCCCCGGGGAGAGAGAGGAGAGAGAGAGAGAGGGAGTTTGTGGGCATTCGTGCGTGCGTTGGGTTCGCCTTTTTTAGTCGTAAACTATCAAAACACAGGAAAAAAAAGGGAAAAGGGGTCCGCGGTGAGGAAGCGGGGGAAACGGTTTAAATTTGCATGTCCGGATGGCCCCTTGATTGGGCCCGGGGGTTGGGGCCGCGGGAATCATCAAGACAGTGGACGAAACAAGGGGACTGCCCCCTTCAGTATCCCCCCGGCCCCTCTTTTGCTCTTCTCTCATGCCCTTTCCCCACCATTAAACAGGGAGAGAGAGAAAAGAGGGGGGGGGGGGGGGAGCCCGGGTGTACAAAGGGGGTAAACGGGTTTAGATCGAGGATGGATGAGGTGTGGGAGGCCCGGGAAAAAAACAAGGATGGGGAAGGAACCCCAAGGGGGGGGGGGGGGGGGGGGAGAAAAACAAAATTTGTTCGTCTTGCCCAAGGGTGGTGGGTTTCCCCTAGTCCAAGGAAGCTGGGAAAAGGGAAACCCCGCCCGTTTGCAGGTTTTTGGGCAATAACCCGGCACACACAACACACACTCAACACACACAAACACACACACACGCACACGCACACCACAAAGCACGAACCCGCCCGCACCACACATAACACGCACACCCCCACAACACACACACACCACCAAACCAAAAACACACACACACACCACCACACGCAGACGGCCCCGCACGCCCCGCACGCACGCACGCACGCAACGCCCCAACACCCACACCCATACACAGGGGAGAGAGGGGGAGAGAGAGGGAGGGAGAGAGGGGAGAGAGATGGAGAAAAGGGGGACAGAGGGCCCGAGACAGACAGACAGACCCGAGATAGAGGGAGGGAAAAAGAGATTTATCTGCTTCTTGTGTCGTTTGGGCTCTGTTCTATTGTTAGAAAAACACAGAGAGAAAAGGAGAGAGAGAGAGAGAGAGAGAGAAGGGGGGGAGAGAGAGAGAGAGAGAGAGCAGAAGAAGACAAAAAGACAACAGCCGACAGAGGGCAGAAAGCGAATGCAAAAGTTTTATTCAGTTTTGGCCACAGGCCCCCCCTGGGTGGGGTTTCCAAAAAAATTTTATACAGCATTTTCCAAAAACGTAAAAAATGAAATTTATGAAACAAAAATGTAGATAGGGTTTCAAAAGGAAAAGTTTCATTGAAATTACTGTCCGGAAATTTTGTTTTTGGGTTTTATAAATATAAAATGGCTAAAATTTAAAAATGTATTTCATTCCTTGTCGGTAGTAAAAAGAATGATCCTGAAAAATTTCATAGTTAGGGTTTTTTTAAAGTTTGGGTTGAAAATTTTTTTTTAAAAAATGGTTCGAGCAGGACGGTAAAAAAAAAACTTTATTTCATTTCTCTTTCTTATTACGGAGTCGACACAAAAAATTTCTATGCCCGAGACGATTTATGCGGGAGGACAGAGACAGAAGGGCAAGAGGGCCCAAAAAAGGGAAAAAGTGTGAGGCAAGAGAGCAAACAATCTGTCTGTCTGTTGTCGTCTCTTGTGCCTCTCTCAATGTCTCTCTGTCTGTCTCTCTCTCTGTTTTGTCTGTTTTTTGTTGTCTGTTGTCTTCTGTCTGTCTCTTTTCTCTCTCTCTTCTCTCTCCTCTTTTCTTTTCTCTCGTTTTTTGCCCCCTTTTTCTTTATTCTTTTTTTAATGCTCCTTTTCCCCCCTTTTAAAAAAGATTTTTTTTTTTGCTCTTGTTTCACAATACTTTGCATAATTTTCTTTTGATTTTTTTTGCAAATTGATTAAATTTTATAAAAAACCTAGGTCAGTAAACATTTATTTAATTCGTTGTTGTTTTTACTTTTATTCCCTGCTTAAACGTATTTTTATCCCTTTCCCAAAGGGGCGTCGCCTTTTCTTTGGGGAAAGGGGCCCAAAAAGGAGTTTCTTTTTTTCTTTTTTTCACGAAAAACGCCCCACTTTAGTTTTTTTTTTTTTCGTTGAAATTAAAAACAAGATAACGACCTATCAAATGTCAAAATTTACTTTTGGTTTTGAATTTTGAAAACCCCTACCCCAGTGTCTCCCCTTTAAAAAAAAACAATAATCATGCCTTGCGCGCGCGCGCGCCACCCCCGCACGCACGCACGCACGAAAGCACTCTCTCTCTTTCTCTTCTCTCTCTCTCCTTTTCTTTCTCTCTCTCTCTCTCTCCCCTCTCTCTCTATTTCGATCAGTGAGAAAGTGCTAAGGGCGTTTGAGGAGAAAAAGGGTTAGAAAAAGGGGGGGGGGGGGGGGAGTAGTTGTATAAGATACATTTGTAATACATAATACGTAGTAATACTTTAATTTCATAGTACGTAATACCAAAATTTTCATAAAACTGCCACCTACATAGATATCTATACAGAGAAAAGAGAGAGAAAAGAGAGAGAGAGAGAGAGAGGAGAGGAGAGGAGAAGAGAGGGGGAGAGAGAGAGAGGAGAGAGAGAGGTCACACGGTTTATGAGAACTATCGCAAAAGAGAGGGCGTTCAAAAGTTAAGGATGGAAATTTATGAAACCCGGAAAATTTTGGGGAACCTATAAAATTCTCTGCCGAGAGGATTGCCCCCCCTCTATTTCAAGTCAAAAAAACATGTCTAAAAATAATGTGTTTTCACAAGCTTGTCCGAGAATCCGTGTGGCAGTGGAGGAGAGAGAGAGAGAGAGAAGAGAGAGGAGGAGAGGGGAGAGAGAGAGAGAGGGGAGGAGAGAGAGAGTGAGGAGAGAGAGAAGAAGAGATAAAAGAGACAGAGAGGGCAGAGAAGGAGAGACGACAGCAGACAGACAGAGAGAGACAGAATTTAGAGGCAGACCCCCCCCCCCAGACAGACAGAAAAAGACAGCAGACGGAAGACAGACAGACAGGGGCAGGAAAACAGGGCAGAGAGAGAAAGGACGAAGAAAAAAGACATAGAGGCACAGAGACCTTTAGGGGGAAAACAGCCCTTTTTGTGTATCCTTAAAACAAATCCCAAACCCCTTTGAATTTCAGAATTTTCCCCCTTTTCCTCAATTTAATTTACCTATGTATTATAGCCTCGTCGTTTTTGGGCAATTTTTTGGTTGTAACCGCCCTGCTTTCGCGCAGATGTTTTTATCAAGTACTTGAATCATTTTCATCCTTTCCTTTTCGTAAAACTTTCAGTGTGCTTCTTTGCTTTTTTCAAAAGGGGCATTGTTTTAGTTTTCTGTCAAAGATTCCGGGGGTGATTCAAACCCCCTTTTTCTAAAACCCGTTTCAGGGTGGGGAAAAGGGTTTAAAATCCCCCCTTATTTTCCCCAAAAGATTTTTCCTTTCCCCCCCCTCCCTCTCACAAACCACCCCAAAAAATCCCAGTTTTTACCCAAATAAACCGGGAACTCATCGTTTCCCCATTTACAAAAACCCTTTCCCCCCCCCCAACGCCTAAAAAAAGTGTAGGGATTTCCCCCTAATTGGCATGGGTCTCTCTCTCTTTTCTTCCCCTCTCTTTTCTCTCTCTCTCTTCTCTTTATTAGCGCGTGGGGCGCGCACGTGCGTTGTCTAACCCTTTTTGGGTTTTTTTTTGGTCCCATTCTTTTGCCCGAGGGCTTTTAATATGCCCTTTTGGGCTTTGGCTTTAAATTTTGGGGTAAGGTGATGAAAAACGGGACAGTTTTTTTTGGTGTTTTTAATTTTTTTTTTGTTGGGAAAATTTTTAGCAGTTAAATCGAACATGATTGTCAGCAATGCCAAAATGGCTGGAAACCCAAACCCTGAAAAAATATTTTCATTAAAAAATACATCGTTTGTTGGTTTAAAGTTAGGCCCGGGAAATAGGGGGTGGAAAAAACCGGGACGAAAATCCCCTCTTTTTTCAGTGTGTGTGTTTGAAGAGAGAGAAGAGGGAGAGAGAGGAGAAGAGGAAAAGAGAGAGAGAGGAGAGAGGGGGAGAGGAAAAAGAGAGAGAGGGGAGAGAGGGGGAAGAGAGAGAGAGGGGGAGAGTGAGGGGAAGGGGAGAGATGTGTGTCTGGGGTCCAAAAATAGGCTGCAAACACCCCTCCTTTTTCTATGTCTCTATTTGTCTTTCAGAAAAAAAGGCGGGGCGGAGGAGAAAAGAGGGGGTGGGGGGGGGGGGGGGTTTGCGTTTTGGAATTACCCCCTATTTCGAGCTTTATTTCTTAAAAGTATCTTATCTTATTTTTTTTGTTGACGGACGGTTTTTTTTGGGGAAAAGCGTGTGATGTGTTGTGGGCGTGGTTTTGTGTGTGTGTGTTTTGTGTGTGTTTTTTGTGTGTTGTGTTTTTGTGTGTGTTTTGTCTGGTGTGTTGGTGGGGGGTGGGTGTGGGGGGGGGGGGGTGCGTGGGGGCGGTGCGCGTTGTGTGTGTTTGTGTGTGTTTGTGTGTGTTTGTGTGTGTGTGTGTGTTTTGTGTGTGTGTGTGTGTGTGCAAGCTTCCTTTTTTTTGGTTGCAAACGGTCAAGGACAGGAGAAAAACGTCAGAGGCCATGTGGCATGAGGAAAACGAGGGCGTTCAGTTTCCATGGGAAAAAAAAAAATGGAAATTTTTCTGGGCGGTGTTGGCGGAAAATATGAAAATCCTCCCGGGCCCATGGGGCAAACTCCCAAAGGGGGACGCCCCCTTTTTGGGAAAATCCCCCCACCCCCCCCGTCCCCCGGGCCCCCTCTGGGCTCTCTTTTTTTTATTTTACTTTTTTCCCACCTTAGGCAAAAAAACAGAGAGAGAGGAGGGGGAGAGAAAAGGAGGGAGAGAGAGGGGAGAGAGAGGGGAGAGACAACAGACAGGGGCAGACAGGTAGCCCGGGCAGAAGACAGCAGAAGACCAAAAGGCAGAGGGGGCGGAGAGAGAAGAGCCCGAAAAAAGAGAAAAATTTTCGAGGGAGACAAAAGAGAGAGAGGGGGAGAGGGGAGAGAGAAAAAGAGAGAAAAGAGGGGGAGAGAAGAGAGAGGAGAGAGAGGAGAGAGGCAGAGACGGAGGCAGACAGACCAAAAAGACAGAGAGCCACAGAACAGATAGTCCGATAGGGGGAAAGACAGGCCCGAAGGAAGAGACAGGGAGACACAGCTAGAGACAGAGACTAAGACAGAGGCAGACAGACTGATCGGGGAAAAAGAGAGAGGGGAGAGAGAAAAGAGAGAGTGAGGAGGGGAGAGGGAGAGAGAGAGAAAGGGGAGGTGGGGAAAAGGGGAGAGAGAGAGGGGGAGAGTTTAAAAAAAGGGGTTTAAGGTTAAAGAGTGGTGGTTGAATTAATTGGTTGCAGAGGATAGAGGCGAAGAAGATAGGGAAGTGTGTGTGTGTGTGTGTGTGTGTGTGTGTGTGTGTGTGTGTGTGTGTGTATGCGTTTTCTGTGTGTGTGTGTGTGTGTGTGTGTGTGTGTGTGTGTGTGTGCGTGTGCGTGCGTGCGTGCGTGCGTGCGTGTGAGTGAGTGTGTGTGTGTGTGTGTGTGTGTGTGTGTGTGTGTGTGTGTGTAA
>JAFLJL010014606.1:72500-74338 GCA_018398815.1 Conus ventricosus | reverse complement strand
AGGCGTCACCAAAAGCGGCGGAAACCAGACTGAACACACTTCACTGAATCTGCCCTCAGAGAGGCGTGACCCTGTCCTTTTTTCCCACACGAATTGCACGTGCGAGGCGGACAGCGTCATCGCCACAGGGAGTTGGATCTGTTTATGAACACCGAACGGTGGGCCCCACGCCCTAAACAGCCAACACTCAGAAATTAAAAAGGTCGTGACTAGCGTGGCGCACTCCGGCTGTGGTGGTCGTGGGTTCGATTCCCGCTTGAGCCGTTTATTTGTGTGTGGTGTGTGTGTGTGTGTGTGTGTGTTTTTTGCCCTGACCCAGATTTGAGTTTGCCATGTGCACAGCTGGGAAGACTGTGTCCGCGCAGCCCCAGGTTTCATCCCTTGAAGAATGGGGGGGGGGGGGGGGGGGGCAGCCCGCAATTGCCACGGGGCCGCAATGCCACGGGGGCCGCAATGCCACGGGGCCGCAATGCCACAGGGCCGCAATGCCACGGGGCCGCAATGCCACTGACCTGCTAATACCACACAAAGGGCCGCAATGCCACAGGGCCGCAATGCACGGGGGCCGCAATGCCACTGACCTGCTAATACCACACAAAGGGCCGCAATGCCACAGGGCCACAATGCCACGGGGCCGCAATGCCACTGACCCGCTAATACCACACAAAGGGCCGCAATGCCACAGGGCCGCAATGCCACAGGGCCGCAATGCCACTGACCTGCTAATACCACACAAAGGGCCGCAATGCCACGGGGCCGCAATGCCACGGGGCCGCAATGCCACTGACCTGCTAATACCACACAAAGGGCCGCAATGCCACGGGGCCACAATGCCACGGGGCCGCAATGCCACTGACCTGCTAATACCACACAAAGGGCCGCAATGCCACAGGGCCGCAATGCCACTGACCTGCTAATACCACACAAAGGGCCGCAATGCCCCAGGGCGCAATGCCACGGGGCCGCAATGCCACTGACCTGCTAATACCCCACAAAGGGCCGCAATGCCACGGGGCCGCAATGCCACGGGGCCGCAATGCCATGACCTGCTAATACCACACAAAGGGCCGCAATGCCACATGCCTGCTACATGACGCACGGGGCCGCAATGCCACGGGGGCCACAATGCCACAGGGCCGCAATGCCACGGGCCTTCTATATCACAAGCTCATGTTAAAACAATGTGTTTATATAGAAGAGAAAGAGCGATGTTGTTTAGATATAGATCAAGAAACACTGAGACCCAGAGCCGTAGCTCTGATGTAGCATATAGGATCTGTGGCATTGCGGCCCGTGGCATTGCGGCCCCGTGGCATTATGGCCCCCTGGCATTGCGGCCCCGTGGCATTATGGCCCCGTGGCATTGCGGCCCGTGGCATTATGGCCCCGTGGCATTATGGGCCCCGTGGCATTGCGGCCCGTGGCATTATGGCCCGTGGCATTGCGGCCTGTACCCCATTGAATGGATGTGTCTCTGATAGTGTTGCCCAAATTTTCCTTGCTGTCTTTCACGTTTTCGTCGTCGTCGTCGTCGTCGTCGTTTGTCGTTGTTGTTGTTGTTATTGTTGTTGATATTACTATTGTTGTTGTTGCTGTTGTTCTTCTTCTTCTCATTATTATTATTATTATTATTATTATTATTATTATTATTATTATTATATTATTATTATCATCTTCATCATTATCATCATCATCGTCATCATCATTATTATTATTATTATTATTATTATTACCATCATCGTCTTTCTCATTATTATATGGTTGTTGTTGTTATTATCATTATCATCATCATCATTATCATTATTATTACTATTATCATATTGTTGTTGTTTGTTACT
>JAFLJL010014606.1:67500-70000 GCA_018398815.1 Conus ventricosus | reverse complement strand
CAAAGAAAACATTCATGAAGCAACTGCAGCATTAAGTACTCCGTTCCTAACAGCCATTGCCTCTATAAATGAAATCACCAACACTCGTAATAGTAGTCTTAATAGAACAGGCTAGCAACATGGACATTTTGAATAGAGAAGGGTGTTTGTAATATTTAGCTGGAATCAACTCAAAGCGCAACTTCTCGTATAAAGGACAAATCAGTAGAAAATGAAGCTCGGTTTCCGGTGCTTCCTTACAGTGTGGACAGAAATGTCATGGTTTCTATTGCGATTAGTTATATCGTAAAAAGTGGCACCGTAAAGGCGACATTCCTAACCGAAACCTTGAAAGTAACTGCGGATGTTAACATGTTTAATTACACAGAGGTAGGAACTTTGAACAAGAGACTGGTTATATGACCGATAAACATCGTACAATTCATGCGATTCAATAGTGAATGCCAGTCTTGGATGTAACAATCACTTAAACGTTTCTTAAATTCTACAATGAAAGCTTTCACATTGCCAACACTTTGCATTTCCATACAATTCCAAACCCGAATCTATAAAGAACATAGCAACATTTAGTTGTCCAGGTAATATAATTTTGATTCTGCAGATGCAGCAACATATCATAAGCTTTTTTCGGGAGTCTGTTATTATCCATACAAGCAACACGAAGCCAAAATCTGATACATTTTGCATAAGTATTAACATAAAGAGGGTGTCTTCCAGATTCGCCATACACTAAGTGCCTAGGAGCCTTTGGACTTACACCAAGAAATCTTTTAATAGCAGCTAAGTGCACCCTTTCAATTTGTTCCTGGTTAGATGACAGTCCCCAAATCTCGGCTCCATAAGTTAAGATAGGCTGTATTTGGCAATCGAATAGCTTAAAGAAAATACCAGGAGAATGTTCACCTATTGACCATAGCATTCTGTTGATAGCAGTTAATCCTTTCTTTGCTCTGTTTGCTAGGTCACACATAGTTGCTTGGAAAGATAATCTTGTAGTCATGTGTTATACCAAGATACTTATACATGTTAACAACGGAAAGCTGAGCACCACCAAAAGTCCAATTTTCATTCGAAGCAAGGTAACCCCCATTCCTGAATACAACAATATTTGACTTTTCCAGATTCACAAGTAAATCTAAACGTTTTGAAGTATTATACAAGACATTCAGTTGGGTTTGCAAACCAATGACAGTATCAGAAAATAATGCAACATCGTCAGCAAATAACAGAATCAAAAGTTCAATGAGGTCTGGAGAAAACTGAATACCATGTCTACCAAAAGTGTTAATATCTTTAGTTAATTCATTGATAAACAGTGAAAAAAGCACAGGTGAACACACCTCACCTTGTTTTAGTCCCCGTGGGCATAGAAAAGTGTCAGTAAGGTCACCACAAGTTCGAACACAAGTCTTCACAACATTATACACACTTTGCAATGCTTTCAAGAATTTTCCATTTAAGACCATTAACAGAGAGAACCTTCCATAATTTATCCTACTTACTAGGTCAAAAGCCTTCCTAAAGTCTATAAATGCGACATAGAGCTTCCTGTGTCTTAACAACTGCTTCTGAATCATTGCCAGTAAAGTGAAAATGTGATCTGTTGTACATCGTTTGTCACGAAAACCAGCTTGCTCCTCCCCAAGAATGTTGTTCATTTCAATCCATTTGGTTAACCTTCTATTGAGAACAAAGCTATATATTTTACTACAAATGTTCAACAAAGAGATTCCCGGTAGTTATCTGGACAATTCCTATCACCCTTCTTAAATAGTGGTTGCCAGATAGAGACTGACCAATCTTCCGGAAACAAACCCTCATCAAAAATTATATTGAAAAATTTAACAAGAAAAGGCATAATGACTTGTCTACTGTACTTATAAAACTCTCCAATAAGCTTATCTGGGCCAGCTGCCTTATTACTCTTTATTGCTCGAATTGCAGCTTCAATTTCGGTAACAGAAATAGGTTGATTCAAAAAGTCGCAGTCAGTATGTACGGGTTCCCTATCATAATATTCATCAAAATCCGAATTGGTGTTTAATTCAACAGGTAAGTCATTAAAAACACCTTTTAAAGTGATTATACCACTGTTCACTAGAAATCAACCCCTGACCTTGATTCTTGGTCTAACTGAACGAACAAATTTCCAGAATTTCTTTGAGTCATTTGTATTACTTTGTAACGATGCAATAATATTCTCATTATGTAGCTTCCTTTTCTGTCTTAACAATTCCTTATACTCTCTCCTTTTCTGGCCATAGGCAAGTCTATTATTATCGTCATTAGTTCTATGAAACTTGTTTATCTGTGTTCGTAATACTTTTCTGCTTTGTTTACATTCAAGGTCGAACCAAACTTTTTTCATACCTATGCCAAATCTAATAGTTTTCATCATGCATTCACCAGCATACACAAAGCATTCACTGAACTTGGACAAGGCTTGATTAATGTTAACATCAAAAAGGCCAGCAGCTTCACTAACTAATGATGAGACATG